>VDFB02021565.1:68479-84146 GCA_007258455.2 Sequoia sempervirens
AGAAATTTATGGGAAGGTTCAGGATGGAAAAATACACAGTCTGGTGAAAGAATCAGGTCAAGATCATTCACTTAATTTAAAAGTTATTCAAGTTCCAATTTCTCAAGCACTCGGGGCAAAACCTTCCGAGTCGCTTTGAGGCACCAAACGATCCCGGATGGGCCTGAAAATTTGCAGAAACACCAAACTAGTCCGCTGCGAAGGCCTATTTTGCAGAAAATTGTCTTTTCGAGAGCTTTCCGAAAAGGTATTATCATTGAAGATCCGACGGTCGTGGATTAAAAGTTATGACTGCCGGAAGTTGGTGCATATTTTAGAAATGTGCTAATTTTCAACTGTGAATTTAACTTGAATTTCAAATTGTAATTTTGGCGCCAAACCGTCAAAAATTTATCTCGAAGGTTGTTTTTGGTTCCAAACCGAAATGGGCCTATTTAGGGGCTTGTTTCTGATTTTTGGGTAACTTTTTGGAAAAAGAAGTTCGCATGCTGTGAAAGGGGATCTGGGTAATTTTCTGTAAGTTAGTAATTTGCATGTAATACAGAGCTTGGGGATTTGAGATCCTCTGCATGTAAGAAGTTCAATATTTATGAATAAAATATTATTCTCTGTTTTGTGAGTGTATTTCTGTGTCTCGGGTTTCCTCCCTCGTCATAATGGAATACACCTAAACTTATCCCCACCATAAAACTGTCCTACGGCCAGATTTGTTTTTATCATCTTGCATCATTTTAAGATGTTCTCAACCGTCGATTTCAAGACGCGGAAGATGACATATTCCCAAGCGATAAGAAGTTGTATACTTAGTTGGCAGTTGAGTCAAAACTCTTGTTTACTTTCTGTTTTATTGCCATTCACACATCCAGTCGCCGTCAATAATAATATCCACGCGACATCTGACCTCACACCATTCCTACATTAAAATACAGAATTGTCAGACATATTGTACGGGACGGTGTACATGAGGTCCAAGTTTCCTGGAATGAATCTGCACCTTACACGTTTGGTTGCTTGAGCTCCTTTGAAAAATGATACCTATGGCGTCGTAGGGATAAGAAGCTGGAAGGAGTCCTTGTACAGCTGCCACGTCACTCAAACATACTTTTCTATTTTATAATCATACGCATCTCCACTCGCCGTGTTGGCAGAGCCACTAAACAATTTCCTCCCTCTTTCCTCCCATTTATTTATATCCCCCTCCCCTCTTCTTCCTTCTCAATCCCTCATTTCCACATTCCTCTCAATTCCTTTCCTCTTCAAACACAAACGCAGTAATGGCAAAATGGTTGTGGTCATGCAGAAACCCCTGCAAAATAGCCAAACTCATCTGATTTGATGGCGGCATTGAAAGAATCAAAATCAACATGGCCGTGAAGGTTGCAGAGTTAATGCTCGACAATCCCCGTCACTTTCTCTGCAATCTGGGTAGTCTGCAAGTAGGCCACCGTATTTTAGCGCTCCCAGCGGAAGAAGAAATAGAGCGGGTAAATACATATGTTCTTCTCCCCATGCACAAATTGTGCTCTGTGCTGAGCGAGTCGGACATGGGCAGTATTCAGCAATGTATTTATCAGCACAAGAACAAATCAAAACCGATCTCCCACTCCAAAACCCTTCCAATCTCTAACGAGGGCTTTACGGCGAAGAAGTTATCGTTGCCAAAACTGGTGGCGAATGAAGAAGAAATAGAGGGGATAAGGAGGAGAATAGGCGGGCAGAGATGCTGGAAACCCTCCTTACATACAATTCAAGAGACTTGCAGCTTAAAATTCCAACGACACGCCATGAACGGCCATTTTTTACTTACGGATTGAGATAATACCATTGAATTTGTACAATATTATATTTGGCCATTAATTATTTAACTTAATACTAATGTTGGGTTATGACTTGAAATCATAATTTGGAGCAATTATGGTATGGGTCCCTCGCCAAGTCTTGGCATAAATAATAATTACTTGACTATTGTGTTGGTCCTTTTTAATAAAGACAAGCTTTATTTGTCTGCTCTAAATGAATGAATGAATGAATGGTTTTTAATGACGTCCACGAGACCATCAGTCTATGGGACCAAGCACCGAAACTTTAACCATTTTCAATTTCTTTTCCATATCAGCCCTTCTACAAATAACAAGTCGACAAGAGACGCGTTCAATAATAATTACACTCTTAACAATTTAGTAGCGATTTTCCATACAAATTTATTAATAAATCATATTAATATGGTTGACACGTGTTGATAAATGTAGGTTACAAGTTCAAATCATATTTATTTTAAAAAATTGAAATTACTTTTAAAACATGATATTGCTATCAAGATTCAACTGTGTAGTTTTACGAGTCAAATTCATTATCATGAGAGATGCCTATTGTGAACCACTACTCATGAAACATGAGACAATGAGTTGACTAAAAACACTACATAGTTGACTCGTAAAACTACACAGTGGAATCCTAATAGCAATATCACAATTTGACAGTGCGCTATGGAAAATACCTCCTACTTATCAATTCTTTTATAACATTGAAAAAAAAATGAAAATATTTCAACTGGTACAAGTGTATGTACAAATTATTATAAACAATCTATATAACATATTGCAAAGAGTTTACTTCATTATTATAGGAAGTTTTAGGTTCAAATATTGTTTTATTTATAGGTTTGAGGTTATAATAATATAAATCTAGGTAGAAATATTTGACAATCACATTTAAGGTTTTATGTGAAAAAGATAGAGTAAAATTGAAAGAATAAATTAAAAATTGCATACCTACATTATAGGTTTGGTATATCATTTAAGATTTACTTTCATTACCGTATTTCCTAAAGGGTTTTGTAGGGTCATAGTTGAACAAGATTTCCACATATATAGAATAATAATAGAATCCTAGATTGAGAAGTTGTTACTAAAAGGGTTCAAACTTATTGAAAATTAGTGAAGTTACATAAAATGTTTGATATGCAAAGGGAGATGATCTAGGGAGGAGAGAAAGAAATGGGAGAGGGATGCAATGAATGGGTAAAATATTTCTTGATTTGAAATACATGGTGTCAATTAAATTAAGTTTTAACATTATTACTAGTCACCAAACAAATTGATGTAGGAGAATTAGACATTTAGGTCCACAAGCAACTCTACATCACCTAAAAATAGAATAAATGATGGATTAAAATAATTTAAGTTTTGTGTGAATATTTTGAATAAATGGCATGTTTGGATGAATATTTAAGTATTAAAACACATGGAGTTTTATGATAATGCCACCATCCCATCAAGGTCCTCATTGACACTAGAGTATCAAAATACAAGCCTATTCAAATATCTATAGTCTTGAAAATTCAAAACCACCCCGCTTTTCATTCATGGTACTCTTCGCATATCCTCATGAGGATATAGATGTGTCTTTCCATTAACACTTATTAATGTTTAAATATGTAATCCTTATTCATTTTGATTAATGTCTTATCTCAACCTCGCTTACCATACAAGTAGATGGGCATGAGAGTCCACTCTATTTTATCCTACAACCCTCATATTCTATGACCATATAGTCAAATAATCATAAGACACATGACATAGAAAATGAGATCTAAATATGACACACAGAGGTCCAAAAGATTCCCCGTCCTATTTCTATGAAACATTTATATTCCAATGAAATACAAGGCATAAATAGATGTGAAATTTAATTGCAACTAACCACATGATTTGAACAACCTATGTAAAGAAAAAAACACATTTTATGGGTTTTCCCAAGACTCGCAAATTCAAAACTAATAAATTTGGGTCTAAGTTCACTAGGCCACACAAGACTAACCTCATAACTAAAGATTGAGTTAGATACAAATGAGAGTGAAACATTTTCACCCAAGATTATTATCTTATATTAAAATTTTGTTGGAGAAACCTATGCTTGCACACTCAATTAAAGCATTGAGCTTATTTGTACAACCAACAAGATATTATCCAAAATATGATATCAATATCTACACCTAACTTAAAATAATCTAACGATGTCATGATTTAGATATAAAGATGTATAACAATCATCATAATGTTGAACATATTCATATTTAAGAATAAGCACATATAATAGTGAAAATAGTGAAGCTAAAACATTGTAGAGCTTAAACATAAAAATATACACATGTGAATCCAAAGTATATATCTATATAACCTAATGGAAAAATAAAATCATAAGCAAGCATGATATTAAAATCAAATCTCAACTAAGCAACACAATGAAGCACTTGAAACATCTAAGTTCTTGCATCACTAGGATGAGGCAAGAATTAACATGGATGGTGCATGACATGCTCTTACAAGGCTATTAGAATTGAGCCATAGAATTGAAACCTTATTAATAAATGGATTTGATTATTTTATTTCAATTCCATTAGAGTTCTTATAGCTCACTAGGAAAATATTTATCTCCTTTGGTTGAGACCCTAGGAAGAACAATTTAACAATGATGAGAAAATATTGAAGACAATAAACAACCATATAGTATTCCTATGATGACGTAGACAAATAATGTAGTGTTGATATTCTAGTTATGGTCTCTATGAATGTATCATGATTATTTTTTAGTTTTACATTTAGAGGCAATAATTAATTGGGACATATCCTTAAGCATATCACCCTATATTATGCAATTATAAATAATTCAAACTTTGGTTTACTCATAATGGTTAGTAGGATATGGAGAATATGAGCCCAATTTAAAATTTTGGGGACCAAATCTATATGTGAAACTAATCAAGTCAATTTTATACTCATAAATTTGAACTAAGGTGATGACTGACAAATATTATTGATCAATTATAAACTCTTGGGATGCATAAAAATGAAATGGTGCTAGAATAAGATTATATTTGAGACATAATTCTTGAAGTGAGTTCAAAGTAAGAAGAAAAATGTAAGTATAAATTATTTTCCATTATTATATTAAAACAAGTGTCATGTAATGTAATAGTACTATCATTTAAAATATTGTAATCTAGTATAATTTGTTTTTCCCTATAATGTTTTGTTTAAATTGAAATTTTAATTCGATAATAATTTTAACTTTTTACTAATATAACACATTGTATCAATTAGAATGCTAATTAAATAGTATTTACATAGCATTATTCTGACCTCCCTTACAATTATATCAAAAAATAGAGTATCATATGTGATATTGTAAATAAAAAATATTTAAAATTGAATTATTTAAAAATAAATAAAATTATAAAATAATTCTTTTGTAAATAAAATATAAAATAAATAAATAAATTAAAAATAATTTTTTAAATAATATTAAACAATATAAATAGAATTACTTTACAAAATAATTTTAAATAAAATAAAATAACTCTCTATCTCTTGGAATTTTTTTAATAGATGTAATTAAACCAAAGGTGTTCCTTATATGAAGTGAATGACCTATTTTTGAAAATAAATGGTTGAAAATTGTGGAGAAGGATGCAAGATGATTGAAATGATCTCAACCATCAAATTTTCTAAAATATTAAAAAATATAATTAGTCAATAGCCCATTTTGGGTGGGAAATCCCACCAGAATTGTCTATTGTCTCATGTTGGTGATGGGATGACTCTTTTTGGGGCTAAAAATGATGGGAATTTTTGTTGTGTGAAACTAAAGATAAGATCAATGTGCTGGAGATAGGAATGATATGATAGAGATAAAGTAGTTTTATGTTTTATTTAGTTTTCTGTTTTAATAAAACAACTGCTTTTACTGTAGTTTGCATGTTGCATTTTTCTCTGTTTTTAGTTTAAGCTTTCACCCTTTTTTAAAGCATAATAAAACTGCAACTATGTGCAGTAATCCTTTAGGCGATAAACCCCATCCATTTTCTAGGACTCTTAATTTGCAGGTTGCCCACACCGTACTCCCTAGCACCCATTTTGACATAGGCAATTGCACAGGCAGGAAGGAGGCTAACAAAGGTTGTGGAGTCAGGTTTTAGACCTGCCAATTGCATTTGCTTGAAAGTTTCTAAAGCCTTTTCCATGAGTCCTTTTAGTGTGAATCTTGTAATCATGGCATTCCATGAGACGACATTTCTTTGAGGGATTTTGTCAAATAGTTCACGTGTCCCGTCTACGCATCCGCATTTTTCCTACATGCATTCCATGAGATAACATCTGACAAAGTTCCTCTAACCTTTTTCTTTCAGAGAAACTCTCCCACCCTGTTCCAAAGCACCCATTTTAGCATAGGCAGGCATGACGTTGGCAAATATGGGATGCACAACCATTTACCTGCCATCACATTTGTTTGAAAGTTTCTATAACCTTTTCAGGAAAACCAATGGTGTGTATCCAACAGTTACTGCATTCCATGGAACCCAAATACTTTGAGGCATTTTTCCAAACAAATCACATGTAGATAAAGAAATGAAGAGGTTTGATGTCTATGCAACGTGCATTGGAATCAGGCAGGGTATACATGTTTGATGCCTTTCTAGATAAGTGATTCCTGAAGCATTTATTTTGGATTGCTTGACATCTCTAAATCTTTTCAACAAATCTATTTTGTGCATATCTCTAAGTGATTACTGAGGGGTTATGAAGACTATGGCAGTAGATAAGAATTTTGGTTGCAAAAGAAATGAGGAGGTCTGATGTCTATGCAGTGTGCATTGGAATCAGGAAAGGTATACATGTTTGATGCCTTTCTAGATAAGTGATTTCTGAAGCATTTATTTTGATTTGCTTGAAATCTATAAAGCTTTTCAACAAATCCATTTTGTGCATATCTTGCAATTATTGCATTCCATGAGAACACATTTCTCAGAGGCATACTATCTTCTGTGCCTTGTCTATGCATCCACATTTTTGCATACATATCTACGAGGGCATTTGCAACTACAACATCTGGAAAATTATCTCTAGCATGTATGCTTTGATCGATGTCCATGCCCTGTTTCAAAGCTCTCATTTTGGTGCAAGCAAAGTGGACGCTGGCAAAGGTTGTGGAATTTGAACCTGATACAATTTATGCAAAATCTTGAGGTAAGTTACTGGTCATGGTTTTTTGTGATTTTGTTTTTTAGTTTCTGGAATTTGTAGGTGGCTATATCCTTTTTCCGTTGTGTTTCACTTCATTCTAAAGAAAATATGTTAAATGAAAGCTCAGTTTTGTCGCTTCATGTATGGGTTCTATGTATGGCTTGCAATGGCTACCTCTAAAACCCTCAATCTTGTGAATTGTTGACTACTAATTTTATTGATAAATCATAAATTGGAGCTAATCATTGCATATATAGTGCCCAAAACTAGTTTTTGATAGTTTGGAGTTGGACTACTTCAAATATTATGGATGAGATGTAATGGTAGAATTCAATTTGATTGCAATTGAATTTTATTGTCATTGCATAACATTGTTGATCTACAGAAAAAGAAAAAAGTTCAATTGTCAATACTCCACTATCTGTGAATATTTTATTATAGCTAGCCTCCACTCAGCTCAGACTACATCTAAGCAAAAGAAACTCGGTGGATGGAACTCCACTATTCCATTCATATGTTACTGATATTAAATATTTAATAGATCTTGTTGAAAAAAAAATTGTGTCCTTATGTACATTTTCAAATGATTCTTTTGTGTACAAGCCATGCATCCTGAAAATGTCACACTTTAATTGGATTTTGCAAGTTTTCACTTTTAAGTTTTTAACATTATTTTAGGAATGAAACTTTGACATTCCATGAAATTTATGCACCTCTCTTCTTTTCTACCCCTCCAATAAACACACAGAGAGAACTACTAAGGCACTTGATCTGCTTTAACAAAAAAATGGCATGTTAAATGGTAATTTTGACTTTTTGACAGAAAGATGTTTTATGTTCAAATATTGTGATAAATTCAGTAAGAACCTTTAAGTCTTCAAATTTTGAAGCATTTATGTTATAAATGTTATCAATGTGCTTCTAAACATGCAACATCAAATTATCAATAAAAGAGGTTTATTTGTGCTTGACATTTAATAATGCTGATATTGGTGGGTGTTAAAAAATAACAAATTCACACCATAACCAGCACTACCCAAATTGCAACATATTTTATATAGTACATTATTAAGTGCTTCTATAGATAATCTTCATGGCATTACCTTATCTCCTAATCACACATCCATCAGTCTATGATGAAATTCATATAAACCTACGAAAAAGTTTAGTATGAAAGGGGAATGCCACACTATTGTTCTCAGAGAGGAATTTAGATATTGGAGAAAAATCTATTGGCTCTTGCTAATTTTTTTTCATTTAACTAAATGGCATTTGAACTTATCATTTACATTTCCCTTAGAAGAATACTCTTGATTATGAAGTTCTTGAGCACTTAAAGATTTGCATCTGTTATTGAAGAGAACATATGAAAGTTTGGGAGGTTTGTCTGTTTATGTTGATAGTCATTTTGGCTTGCCTTTAAATGTGTTTTAAAAAATTTCCTAGGTAGTTTTTATTATTAGTAAATCAAAGCTTCTATTGAGGCTCTCAACCATAAATATATTTTCATTTTACAAAAGGAAACATAAAATACTATGATTATTGTATTTGTGCTACCTGTTAGTTTGTAAACCTTATCATAGAAAATTATTATTGTTAGTAGTGATAGACCCTCCACATCTTATTATAAATGGAGTTGGATCTTCTTGGAATAATCAAGGTTAAGCCATTACAGTTTGAAAATAGATAGAATTATTGTATGGTCACATATTTGTGATTATAAATTGGATGATCATTGTGTTATTTACTGTATTGATATTACTGGTGATTTATGGTCTGATGATATAAATTTTCTAAAGTTATCTATTAACCATTAAAGTCATTTTAATTATCCTTTACATTTTATAGAGTCACCCAGATTTGATCATTGTTTATGTAAAGGGAGATTAAGGATAATTAAAATGTATGCCATAGAATCCATGCTACCTAGATGAAATGTAGATGGAAGAGTTTCTGTAGAAAACATGAATTAATTTGATTGAGAGAACAAGTTATCCAAAGATGGCTTTGAGGATTTCCTAATGTATATATGATTTTTACTGACGCCACTGGCATCTGACTCTATATTGCTTCATTTTATTTTGCATGTTAGAACTTAGCCTGTAAACTCAATATGGCAAGCTATAAAAATTGAACCCTGTCTGATTAGGCTCGTGTTAGTCCAATCATGGTGGCTTGACTGCACATATGCATTCACGTGGTAATATTTTTGTTCTTGAAAAGGAAAATAAACAATCCTTTTCAAAATGAAAGGAAGAGTAAAATCTCTTTTACAGAAATCTTGGGTTAGTAAATAAATAGCATCAATATTCATAATCTACCTTTGGACATCATTTCTTTTAAAAAATACACTCTTGTATGTTTTCTTTATCGTGAATAATAGATATTATGCATTGTTTAGCAGCTAAAATGTTATTGATTTCCCTCACATCTCTCCTAGTTATTGTCGAAGCGTCAATCCCACTTTTACAAATTTCTCTTTTGCAGAAATCTACTACATACCATGACAAAATCAACTACAAGGATGAGGTATCAAGACTCAAGCATACATATCAGTCAACGACATCAACATCATCAATGACTTCAATATATTCAACTTCTTATGGTAATTTTGTTCATACATTGGGGAAAAAAAATTCTAATAATAATACTATAAATTAAATATGTAGAAATCTTTATACAACTCAAAAAAAATTATTGCTTAAACTATGTCTAATTTTCCTCTTACATAATTATGCATTCCAGCTATTTACTTAAGCTACAATTTTTTTGCCATAATTTGACACCTAATCAACACATCTAACCATTCCATTACTTTTGTTTTGTAGGTCTTGAAGACAAATGGTTTATAATTTTCTTGCATGCTCATTTTTTTCTTCATTTGATAACCCCCTTCTAATTTAGAGAGACTATTCCACAGTTAACCCATCTTCTATTTCAAAATTTCTCACACACGTTTTATAAGAATAGAACCTGGGTAACCTAGGTAATTCACACAAGGTAACCCATCTCACATTGCATTGCATTTTCATGTTCTTCTCGAGAATTAAAACAGGGTCTCTAGAATTGGAGCTGGGAAGACTTCCAGAAAGTGAAACCCAACTTACCACTAAACTACATTGCTCAATTTCTTACAACCCTAGAAAATACTTCTGTACTAGGAAAAATAAATTTCATTATACAGTATAAAAGAGAACAATGAAAAACAAGACCTAGGATGCATTTAACAAAAAAATCTTCCCACGTAATTTTGGCAACAAATTCTTCGTTTTTATTTTTGTCGGGAGCTACTTGCCTAAAAGGAAATACTTGATGAATTTGAACGGCATCTTGTTTGGAATATTCTTCCTCTTCACTACTATCTTCATACCCCACGAGATTTTCCTACCATGAAAGAAATATAAATATAACATATTTATATTTATAAAAAATTAAGGGAAACTAAATCTATACACCTACAAAACCAAACAAAATCTATACAGCTACGAAACCAAAAATGTGCATATACATGCAACAACTACCACAAGCACCACCATAATAAATACATACCAAATTCATTATAAAATTAGTAACAAACTTCAAGAAAATCCTGCACTTAAGAGGGTTAAATAGCACAAAAATGACTGATAGCTCTTCCTATACTCGGTCACCTCAATGATACGAGCTTTTTGTCCTTCATGCTTTATGCATTTTAGCAGAAAGGCCACCATTTTGTAGGGCCCAATTATAGTATGTACTTTGTAAAACTGTGGTTTTATGAAGTGTCAGATCTTTGTCCTCAATATATTAAATAAAATGTGAAGATGTATTTATATCCTGCTATCGGTGTAACCATTGCACCTCGTTGAGGTGCAAGCACTAGTATATAATTAAAGAAAAAACAATTGCATTCTTAACTAGTCTAGCTTTAAATTAAGAAAAGATAGGTTAAGAACCATTTTTTCTTTTAAACTTTTTAAACATAAATTTTTAGATAAATAATAATGTTTTTAATAATTATATTGTGATAGGGCAAATTTAGGTGTTAGAAAACGAACAACAAACAAAAGAAAGAAAATAACAATAAAAGACACCCTACACCTCAAGATTAGCCTAGTTGGATTCAACACAAAATAACGATGACAAATGAAACCTTTTACCTTGTCTCGAATCGATCCTTTGGTTGGCCCTTCAATTTTTGGTGTTGTATGCTCCTTGGATGGCAAGAAGATGCAAGCTATAAGGTGGAATGAGGATGGAAAATGAGTGAAAGTGGGTTGCAAATGCAAAAATGGCTAAGAATTGTTTGAGAAAAAAAATTGCAAGAGTTTGGCTACTGTAGATAGGGAAAAATCCAAAGGTTTAATGTGTTGAAAACAATAAACTAATTAAAACCTATCAAGCACCATGAAGCACAAACTAGAATGAAAATAAAAATAAATAAAGAACATGCAAACCGATTTTCAAACTTAAATTTGATTGATCTCCATGGCTCTTCTCCACCTGCACAAGAATGCAAGATTTTGAAGGTTGATTGTTGAAAGAATGTTGGTTGCTCAATTCTACAGCATAACGACCTGATGAAGATGATAGATGGCGATAGATGGAAGATAGAAGAATGATTTTGAAAACATAAGGATGTCTGAAGAATGTGATCAAAATGGCTTGTGAAAGGTTAGATTTATAGATTTTCGGTGTGGATAGAGATAAGATTTGATAAGATTGATAAGGATTTGATTTTTGACAAAAGAGGAAATACAATGAGATGAGATAAGATTTTCAAAAGATAGAAAGATTTTGATTTATTGTTTTAAAGGAATTAAAACAAGATAAGATAAGATGTGAAAAGATAGAAAGATTTTGATTCTCTTTCAAAGGAAATAAATCTGGATAATTGATATATATCATTGAACTAAATATTTTTGTTGAAAAAATAACACCAATACCTAGTGCATGCATAGATTTTCTTTTAATTAATCTATTTTCCTAATTTTTCATGTGTGTATAATAGAGACCTTAACAATCACTTAAAAACTTATGTTCACAAAAAAATATCTAAAATAAATATAATAATAAAATTAAATATATTAAAAATTACACTTTTTAGAAAGCTTACTTTGAGGGCTACAATCATACAAATTATCCTTCATATTTATTCCATTTGATGATCCAACCCAAGGTTGGAAACAAAAAATTCTAAGGAAAATTTGGGAACCAAGGGAAGAAGGCCTATCAAAGGTCCTTCATTCAAAGGACCTTCGAATGAAGATACAAAAATACCTATGAATGAAGGTGCTTTTGTTGAACAAAAAATATTTTCCAAGGTAGTTGCCCAACTATTTAAAATAGTAAAATGATCTCACTTATTTGCAGGGACATTTGAATGAAGGTGGTATAAGCATCATATTCATTAGAAGGTACCTTTTTTTGAAGAAAAAAATTCAAATAAAGGTGTTTGGAAATTTTCCTCCTCCTCCCCATCCAAATTTTTAATGTACTACAAGTGGGACTCACTATTGTGGGTTCACCTAATGAAGAGTTACCTATGATAATCATAATCTTCATCCAAAGGATCAGTGAAGAGCTAGCTATATAATCATAGATCTTCATCCAAAGGATTGGTGAAGAGCTACCTATAATAATCATAAATAGATTCATGATATCAAGTTGGATAATACATTAGGTTATCTTCCCCATAGATTGTTGAAATGTGTTTTTTTGTATGCCTTTTAAAATGTACTATTTAATAAAAAAATAGTTTCTTAATTCCCTTTCTTAATCTAATAAAGGTGAGTTGTAACTCTATCTCTCTATCCCTACTTGTTCACCTCTCTCTTTCACTTCCTCACTTTATCTCCCTCTCTTACTAAAACTTCCACTCACTCTCTCTTTCTCTCTCCCTATCTCTCTATATTTCTCCCTAACTATATTTTTCTCTCCCTCTCTCTCTCTATCTCTTTACCGAGCTCTCTTTCTCTTCATCAATATATCTCTCCTCTCTAACACTCTCCATCTCTCGAGCCCTAAATCTATCAATGTGGTCTACCTATATAGAATACCTCCTTTAAAGGTGTCTATTGTTGGCATTGGTAGAAAATAGGTTTGACAATTATTTTTTAAAGTTCTTGGATTGTAATAGTGTCTAAAAGTTCTATTTTATATAAGTTTCTTTTATTATGAACATTATAATAGTTTAGGACATATTAAATATAATAATTTTATGTTAAAAGTATAGACACTTTTATGTCTAACTATAAGGTCATGGTAATATTGACTAGGAGAGAAATAATTTGGTTACAAGAAAGGTAGCAAGTGTTAAATTAGTCCAATAATGAATGAAATAGATAGAATAGTGGAAACCACATGTAACATCACTAGCTTGTGCTTAAATTATGTAGGATAAGCCAAGCGTACATAGTCTATAGTAATCTTCTAGACACCAAGTTTCCTAGACTCAATTCTCTAGCTTTTTATAATAATAAATGTTTCAAGGTTCTCTAGGTACAAGGAATTTTATTCAAATGTGATTTACCAAATTAAATTTAATCAAAATCTATTTGATAATGTGTCCATAATTCATTCTAACTTCATAACATTTAATATAAATATCATTTTTAACATAAGATAATTTTTTATCTTCCTTACCACTAAACCTCAAAAGGCCCATTAAACACATTTCCTTGGTTTTCCCTACCATATTCTTTCACTATAAGTAAATACACTCACAAAGAGTAACTAGTTTTGTCCATTTGACTCCTGTTGATTTACTCTAGTTTTCCTAGAATTAATGGCCCTTTCATGCTTTTCAACTTTATGTATTGGGTAGTTGCACAGGTTATGCCTTATTTTCTCACAACTATTAATGATCAATTTGGCTTCCATCCCAAGGAAATTTGATAGTGTCATTTATTTTAATGCATCACACTACCTATACATATTAAAATAAATAAGATGTTTTAAAGATATTCCTAAAAAAATCTAATATGCATTCATTAGATAAGACCTAGTAATCAAATTAATCAATCAAGCTTGAAGTAATAAATTTAATTTTTAATCTATCTTCCATCAAGTAGATTCTCCTATACTAATAATTTACTATTTTTTCTATATAAAATGGTAAAAAAAAATGGTAACATCCTACATGTTAGGCTTTATAGGAGTACATGACGATAGGGTACCAGGTTCAAATTCATTAGATAACATCCTCTAGCTAAGTTGATTGATCAAGTTATTGCTACATAATGATGCTCAAGGTAAAATTCATTCATGTTTTTCCTAGGAGGTATGTGCAGGGAAATGGGGGACGAAAAGGGGATCTTAAGTGGCCACATTTTTTTTCTAAAATTAGAAAAAAATGATCTTGGATGAGAAGTTGAAGATATATATGCTCAAAACTTCAAGATGCAACAAGAACAAGAGTCGTAGTGCTCTAAATCTACTTTCTAAACTACTACATTTTTTTAAATGGTCAAGATTAAGGGGTTCAAATAGGGGGCCACACAAAGTGCTCTTGTTTTTATCAAAAAAATATAACATAGGGTCTAGTGTGCCCCCCTAAAATGTCAAATATTTTTTTAATATTTTAAAAATCACTTCATTGAAAACTTAGCTAACACCATGTAGTTTATGCTCAATTTTCTACTAATTTTTTAATGAATATATGCTTTTTAACTGATTTTCAAAGTGGACACTTCTTGAAAAATAAAAAATTGAGCATAATCCCTCCTATTTTTTTTAGAAACTAATTGAAAATCATTTTTTTTATTGTGCAAAGAATAGAGTTTAGTTTCTAAAAATGTAAATATGTTTCAAATTTTGATGAATGGGTAAAAAATGAGACTAAAAATACCATAGATAATTTTTTGACAAAAAATGGAGACAATAGTAAAAGAAATTAAGATCAAAACCTTAAAATATTCAAAACGGAAAAAAAAAAAACATGGTTAGAAAGCTAAGAGGGAGCTTGATGTTACTATGCTATTTTTTTAACTTGACATTGAAAGACATGGAAACCTGATGGAGAGTTTGCTCAACATTGTGTCATTTTCTTATAATTTTCCAAAAACACTTCTATGGTCATTGCAATATAGGTCCAACCCTAAGGGTTGGAAATTCCCAAAGCAGATCATAACATCAGCATGCTATAATGTGCTCACATTTCCAAGAGGCACAAATAAATCTCTCTTTCGTAGACTATATACATGAAATAAACAATTAAGTATAAGTGAAATTTATATATGGACATTTATTTTCTTATACTTTAAGTAATATTTCATGTATATATTTTCAAGATGTTTGAGAATTATTTTGGATCTCTAGGAGTTATAATGTAGATTATAGGTTTTTGAAGATCTTATAATTTCTTAAACTTAGTCAATTTTTTGTAATAAACAGACTCTTAAATCATCTCCTCCAAGCTCTAGACCTATCTCTCTCTCCTTATCTCCATCCCTTTCTCTACCCCTCTCTCTACCTCTCCTTCCCTCCCTCCCTACCTATATGTCCCTCCCTCCCTCTCTCCCTACCTACATGTTCCTCCCTCCCTCCCTACCTACCAACCAACCAACCTCTCTCTCTACATACCTCTCCCTCCCTCCATTCCTCCATCGCTCTCCCTCTCCCTCTCCCTCCCCCTCTCTCTCTCCATACCTCTCTCTTCCTTCTTC
>VDFB02021565.1:84246-96722 GCA_007258455.2 Sequoia sempervirens
ATGCATGGTGAATGGATCCCACATGGGCCATTTTGATAGCTAAGATGCCAGGAGATAAGGAAATTAGGTTTAAATTGCAACTTTGTCAAGTATTTTATCAAATATTGCCTCAGGATGCACAATATGGGTTAATAGGGGCCTATTAATGATTATGTAAAGATTAATTGGGGCTTGGGACACATAATTCAATGTGAAAGTGTGATTAAATACACTTTACAACACTAAAATGAGGTCTACATAGCCTAAAAAGGCATAAGAACCAATGTGAATGTGTAAAACACATTACAACACTATTTTAACATTATGTTTAATTCAAATCCTTCTAGATTAATGTAATAATGAATTTAAATATGTTTTATAATGTTGAATTAGAGAGAAATGGTTTCATTAAGTCTAGAAAAGTGTGAAATTCCTTTACAACACTTTGCAACACCTTTACAAGACATCGTTAAAAGCATGTTATTCAATTTGAAAGGGTCCAAGACCTAGTGTGGATGCATAAATGCCTCACACAACACTTGAATCAAGGCCTCATTAAGTTCAATTTAATGATGAATTATTCCCATGTCATAAGAGGTACTTTTTTCTATGTCAGAGAGTCAACCAAAATTAGTTGCTTTATGGGAATGTATTTACTTATAGTGAAAGAATATGGTAGGGAAAACCAAGGAAATGTGTTTAATGGGCCTTTTGAGGTTTAGTGGTAAGGAAGATAAAAATTTATGTTATGTTAAAAATGATATTTATATTATATGTTATGAAGTTAGAATGAATTATGGACACATTATCAAATAGATTTTTATTAAATTTAATTTGGTAAATCACATTTGAATAAAATTCCTTGTACCTAGAGAACCTTGAAACATTTATTATTATAAAAAGCTAGAGAATTGAGTCTAGGAAACTTGGTGTCTAGAAGATTACTATAGACTATGTACACTTGGCTTATCCTACATAATTTAAGCACAAGCTAGTGATGTTACATGTGGTTTCCACTATTCTATCTATTTCATTCATTATTGGACTAATTTAACACTTGCTACCTTTCTTGTAACCAAATTATTTCTCTCCTAGTCAATATTACCATGACCTTATAGTTAGACATAAAAGTGTCTATACTTTTAACATAAAATTATTATATTTAATATGTCCTAAACTATTATAATGTTCATAATAAAAGAAACTTATATAAAATAGAACTTTTAGACACTATTACAATCCAAGAACTTTAAAAAATAATTGTCAAACCTATTTTCTACCAATGCCAACAATAGACACCTTTAAAGGAGGTATTCTATATAGGTAGACCACATTGATAGATTTAGGGCTCGAGAGATGGAGAGTGTTAGAGAGGAGAGATATATTGATGAAGAGAAAGAGAGCTCGGTAAAGAGATAGAGAGAGAGAGGGAGAGAAAAATATAGTTAGGGAGAAATATAGAGAGAGAGAGAGAAAGAGAGAGTGAGTGGAAGTTTTAGTAAGAGAGGGAGATAAAGTGAGGAAGTGAAAGAGAGAGGTGAACAAGTAGGGATAGAGAGATAGAGTTACAACTCACCTTTATTAGATTAAGAAAGGGAATTAAGAAACTATTTTTTTATTAAACATTACATTTTAAAAGGCATACAAAAAAACACATTTCAACAATCTATGGGGAAGATAACCTAATGTATTATCCAACTTGATATCATGAATCTATTTATGATTATTATAGGTAGCTCTTCACCAATCCTTTGGATGAAGATCTATGATTATATAGCTAGCTCTTCACTAATCCTTTGGATGAAGATTATGATTATCATAGGTAACTCTTCATTAGGTGAACCCACAATAGTGAGTCCCACTTGTAGTACATTAAAAATTTGGATGGGGAGGAGGAGGAAAATTTCCAAACACCTTTATTTGAAGTTTTTTTCTTCAAAAAAAGGTACCTTCTAATGAATATGATGCTTATACCACCTTCATTCAAATGTCCCTGCAAATAAGTGAGATCATTTTACTATTTTAAATAGTTGGGCAACTACCTTGGAAAATATTTTTTGTTCAACAAAAGCACCTTCATTCATAGTATTTTTGTATCTTCATTTCAAGGCTCCTTCGAATGAAGGACCTTGATAGGTCTTCCCGGTTCCTAAATTTTCCTTAGAATTATTTAGAGTTTCATATAAGAGTTGGTATAGAATAAATCTACACCATGCAAGATTTGACTAAATATTATAGTCACCCAAGATCTAGACACTTCATGAAAGCACAAGAAAGATCAATGTGCAATGCTCAAGATTGCAATGGAATGAAGTCCAATAGATTGTGATTTACATATGAGACCACCTAGTTATATAGCCAAGGTTAAATCCAAGATTAAATAGGATTATGACATGTGTATTAATCCTATGTCATGTGACAATTATCACAATAAACCTAGGACACATGTTAAGAAGTCAAAAGATAAGATAAGATCTAATGAAAACTAACAACAAATAAAATCTTCTAGAAAGGTTCCTTCTTAGGACCTAAGTAAACTTAACATGTAAATAAGTCCCTTAAGTCCCCTAGTAATGAATTTACTAGGTATAATACTTTATTTACACCAACACCCCCCTTAAGTGTAACTTAGGGAGTAGCTGATTATATAGCAAATGGAAAAAAGATGGGTCTTGGCTATGAGGCCATGCTAGATACCCATGTACACATGTAAAATAAATATTTCAAAAATGAAGAAAAGGAGAAAACCCAGTGGGAGAAAACTCCTCCCCAAAAGAGATAAAAAACAAAATGCTCTCATTGAAGAATGAGAAGGAAAAAACCCATTGAGGGAAAAAGCCCCCATAAGAGAGAGAAGAAGAAGAGAGACCATGTAGCCCCCCTCAATGTTGAGTCTCCTGCAATGATGGTAGAAGCTCACATTGAATGTTGAAAATGATCCAAAAGCATCGAACAACGTTCCTCCCCTTGGGAAGAAAAAAAATTGAGATGGTATGTAAGATGTCTTCCCATTCTTGAAAGGAAGACGCAGGAAGAAGGATGATGGATGATATCTTTGAAGAATGCTCAAGTGTCTCCATGTCGATGTCGAAAGATATCAAACTCCAAACAGGTGTTCTAGGCCACAATGCTAAAGAAGACAATCTAAAATCCTCTAGAACAATTGTACATAAGACAATCTTAAGACAAGGATACCTCCTCTGAAGACAAAGAAGCCTCCTCAAAATGTTGTCCAAGAGAATCCACACTCATCTCAAAATGCAAAGGATGATCATGTAGAGAATGAACAAGAGGGTAACAGTGTTCCCTCACAACAAATAAAGAAGGATCATCTCCATCAAAGAGAAGATGAATGCAACCAATGATGTCTCCCAAATCTAAAATGTGTGACTCACAAAATAAACTAGCAATGTCTGTCAAGTACTCATCCCAAGTAGCCATCTATGGAAAATGATGAATGTCTTGCTACATTGAATCAAAAGGAGCCAAAACTATGGAAATACAAGCACCCTCATGTACAATAGTAGATGAAGGAGATGGAATATCAACACATGTCACTAGATCCTCAGTAGATGAAAAAATACCAAGATTCAAATGACCATACTGAATCTCCGCAAAGGTGTCCACACTAAATTCTTCAATGTGAACATTTACTAAATCATTAGGAGGAGAAAAATGTGAGGTTTGGACTTGATATTAATGATCAACCTCCCCAAATGTAACTATATATCTACTATGCAAATCTTGGATTATGACAAAATATGGTGTGAACTCAACACTCTTGCCTACTCCACCATGTGTGATCTAATAGATAGAAAGGATCTTGGTTGATAATGAAGGCACACAAAGAACATCATTGAATGCTCTGTCATCCATGATGTCAACGTATCCCTTCCCACAAACAAACATATATGTGTTGTTCACCATCAGGATGTGTGTCCACCTGATGAACAAGTCTCAAATGAAGAGAACATACTCTCTGATGAAGCCATGTGACATGAGGCTCTTGAATCAAGTATCCACCTCTCTGACTCAGAATCTGCAACTGCAACAAGTGCTCACCCCTTATGCTTGTTGGAATTTGATGATGAAGAAGAAGATGAACCCTTTGATGATGAAGAATTATTGATTTGAACCTTCTTAAGAAGATGCTTCAACTCATCAATTTGTTTTAAATAACATTGATGTTCATCATGCCCTGATTTCTTGCAATATGCACATGTAGGCTTCTCCTTTGATGATTCCCCTTTAGAGGGAGAGGATTCAAATTCCTTATGTGGCTTTTTCTTTTTCTTCTTATTAAGATTCCCTGATTCTTTCTATACCTTAGACGTACTAGCCAACAATGCTTGTGACTTGAAAGACTTGATTAGACCTATATTCATTAACTTAGCTTCCTCTTGGATTAGGAGATTTGTAAAGTCATGAAACTTAGATCAACATATGATGCTCCCATAGAAAGTCGATGGGTAAAATCCAGAAACAAATACTGAATAACACATTTAGAATCAATTATAAATCCTCCTTATCAATGTTGCAATCTTTCAGCTATGTTCTTAGTTGCTTAACTTTGGAGACATAGTCTTGGATGTGGTAAATAAAATTAGGATCAAGATTTATCAAATCATTATCAATTTGATATTCCCTAATCTTATCCATTTTACCATATAATTTTTCAAAAGCCTCCCAAGCATCTTTAGGTGTTTTGTATGATTCAACATGAAATTGTACATCAAATGAGACTAATGAACATATGCATCCAAGCGTTTTCTCATGATCAAGCTCCCATTTTGTCAATTCTTTAACATTAGTAGGCTAAGGAATGGTTTCATTTAGATAGCCTATTAGACCTTTCATCATGAGATAATTCCTTACTGATTTTCCCCATGTCTAGCATAATTATGTGGAGTTAGGAGTTCAATTTCAGATTTCCCCATTACAAGAACACAAACCAAGCAAAATAAAGCAATCAACCACTGCAAGATTATCCCCAAAAATTACTCAATCATGAAACCCCCCTAGTAATATATGATTTTTGCACTTTATACTTAGTGCGATTATAGGTGCCACTTTCCAAAACAGTAAAGTGGACTTGATCTTAGTGCTTACAGATTGCCAAATTTGGACACATTTGAAAAGTAAAATTTTTACAAAGAATGAGATCAATATTATAACACCACTATAAAGTAAACAAAAAATTATGCAGTTTTAAAAAAATTCACCTCAAAATGTTACTGTATGAGAGAACGAATCCTTAGAAGTTCCCAAAACAAGAACTGTTCAGTAATAGCTCTAAAAATATGTACATAGTTTCTAAAAAAATAGGCACCAAAATAAAAAAAATATACCACTTTGAAGAACATGAAATTATACCCAAAATTGAAAAAAATTCTCAAAAAAAGGAGCTCGTATGATAGAGATATGCCCTTTTGAAGTTGGACTACAAAATCAAAACTATTGATGGAGAGGGGGGTAGATTGGAGCGACTTGTTGACGATCGTTTGGTCATCAAATTTAAGATAGTGAATTATGATCGTCATCTAGATGTAAAATTTAACATAGTATGATGACGGTCATTTGGCTGTCAAATTTAACATAGTGTTTTTCGATGGTCATTTGGTCCTCAAATTTAAGATAGTTGCATGAAAAAAGCTGATTTTTTTTTCTACACGAAAATATGAAACTTATTATGTATGAAAATAGGGATTTTTGGGCCTTCTGAATTCAATGGAAGGGTTTATTTTTACCCAAAATGCTTCAAAATTCCAGTTACCTTGTGGATTTGGCAAGCACACTTCAGCTTCAAACCCTCATAAATTTGGCCTTATATGTCCAATTTGGATGAAAAAAAAGGAAAAACTGACTTTTTGAATCCTTTGATCTCAATGGTGAGCTCAAATTTGCACCAAAAAGCTTCAATTTTAACTTGAAATATAAAGCCACAAAAAGGAAACCCCCAAATTTGGTATTTCTTTCAAGCTTTTCTAATTCTTTAGATCATCATTTGATGCAAGAGAAGAGAATACTCAACTTTTCAAGATCTACCAATATTTTCAACCTAGATCTCTTAATAAATACTAACAAGAAGCAATCCCACAAGCTTTGATGCCATGTAAGAGTTGGTATAGAATAACTCTACACTATGCAAGATTTGGATGAAGATTATATCCACCCAAGATCTAGGCACTTCATGAAAGCACAAGAGATCTATCAATACGTAATGCTCAAGATTGCAATGGAATTGATTATTCAAGAATATGTATTATTTATTTACACATGAGACCACGTGGTTATAAAGCCAAGGTGAGACATGGGATTAAACCTGATTATGAAAAGTGTTTTAATCTTATGTCATGTGCTCCAAATTATCACAACTACGTAGGAAACATGTGTTAAGAAGTCAAAAGATAAGATGAGATCTAATGAAAACTAACAACTAACACCTTCTAGAAAGATTCATTCCTAGGACCTAAGTAAACTTAACATGTAAATATGTCCTCTAAGTCCCCTAGTAATGAATTAACTAGGTACAAGACTTTATTTACACCAACATTTCCAACCTTGGGTTGGATCATCAAATGGAATAAACGTGAGAGAATAATTTGTAGGAATGTAGCCCTCAAAGTAAGCTTTCCAAAAAGTATAATTTTGAATATATTTAATTTGATTATTATATTTATTTTATATTTTTTTGTGAACATAAGTTTTTAAGTAATTTTCAAGGTCTCTATTACACACATGAAAAAATAGTAAAATAGATTAATTAAAAAATAAATCTATGCACTAGGTATTGGTGTTAGTTTTTCAAGAAAAAAAAGTTAGTTTGGATATATATAGAAAAATTATGCATTATGGATAAATAGATGTCTATTTTATAATTAATCTCACTTCAAAACTTAATAAAAAATAAAATGTATAATATTTTTTTTAAAAAATATCTACACACTAGATACTGGTGAACATTAAAAATCTATATTTAAGGATTTATAATTGAAATAGGTAAAAATGGGATATAGGGCCAATAGCTAACCTAAACCAAACATTCCACATTTGACATTCGAGGGACACAAAAATGATCAAAAGAGACTACTTGGCTACTATCCTCAAGGAAGAGCCATAATAGTTGATTAGGGTTTTGGTTCCCTTTTTTTGTGGGATGAAATGATGGGATTAAATGATGTGATGTGTTTTATTATGATGCAAACTAGGTGAGACTATGTTTAATTACAACAAACTATCAAAGATTCAAACAAACATAAAACTGATGTACATAAAAAAAAGCAAGTAGAGTGCAAGAAAGATGAAATTTGACATTCAAATTTGAGTCAAAATTGGTTGGACAAGGGCGAGGGTACCCTTGTTTGAAAATGGTTTTTTTTAGTTTCAATGTCTACATAGGTGCATCACAGTACATGTAGGTGCTTCTCTATTAGAATTAGCTTCAAAGGTTTTTTAGTGTGGCGTAGGAAAAGTCCCTTTGCTTGATATGGGATTAATTCATAATAATTGGACTTAATGAGGTTTAATCTAGTGTTGTGAGGAATTTTATGCATCTGCACTAGGTCTTGGACCCTTGCAAACTAAATAAAATGTATTAATGATGTCTTGTGAAGTTGTTGTAAGAAATTTCTACACTCTTCTAGACTCTTTCTATTATAATTCATTAAGCTGCTTTTATTAAATAAATAAATTCCTATTTTGAAGTGTTGTAAAGTCTCATAACAAGATTTCATGCTTTTCTAGGCACAATATCCTTATATACACCTTTCTTATGACTTATTTGACACTGATATTCCTTATAAGGCTTAATTAAGTACATTTTTGAATGTAAAGCGACAAATAGTATTAAATGTAAGCATATTTCTGACACATATTTTTGGGTCCTAGATTAAGGCCTATTTTCCATGGAGTGTGAATGAGTCCCCCTTGGATCCAAATTCAAAATATTTTAAATTTCCTTTTTGGGTTTTATTCAAAATTATGATATCAACGATGATGAAGGTATTAACGGGTTGCCAACAATTGTCTAGAAATAATTGTTTTTTATCCTCATTTTAAATCTAAAAATCGTTTTTACATCTTGCATCATTAATTCATCATCTATCTTCTCATCCAAAACAAGCAACTTAGGGTTTATCATTTTCAAGGCATCAAGACATCAATTTTCAGACTTTCAACGACAGATTCTACATGTTATGTTGTGGAATTTCAAGATCAATCATCATGGAAATGTAATCAACTCCATTGTTGCATGTTTCATTCCTTTATTTCATCATTTTAGTTTAATTACGTAAAATGGGTTTGACCAAGGCAAACCCACCCCCATGCCCTACCATTCAACATCTTTCTCTCTTGTCTTGTTTGTTTGCAGATTTAGGACTCTTGGAAGCTTGAAAATATTAAAGATAAAGTTACAAGGTTGCTAAAGTCTTCTCCTCATTCATCAAGTCAAAATATCAACAAAAATTCTTTTTTAGACTCGTAAATCGAGTTTAGTAGACACATAAGGGTCAATTTTGAGTTTTCTACATTTTTGAGTACCCTTTTGTTATAAACAAGTTCTGGTACAGTTTGGAAGAACTGGGATTGATTCGCCCAGAATGGGGAATGAGTCCCACCAGACCTAAATTTTAGCATCATTAGCATTTCAAAATTCATTTCGGTCTCATCCATATCTGGTGCACACTTTCAATCCTAATTCATTTTGTTGTAGTTTTCCATTTGTTGTTAGATTTTGTACATTTATTACCTGATGTGTTTTAAACAAGTCATGTATTTCTTAGATTTTTCCATATATAATCAATCAATCTTATCAATTAGATACATCTAGAGCATTTCATTTAGGTATAATTTCATCATATATAAATTATTTTGAGTGAACCACCTAGATTTTGGGTGTGGGATCTATCTTTTTTCATTAGGTGAAAGACCATAATTGAAAAAAAGAGACCTAACATTCCTAGTCCCTAAAATCTACGGTTTAGTTAGTCAATGAGTAATCAATATTTCCCTAATTTGATTAAAGAAAGTGTTTGAATTCTTGACCTAGGGTTCAATGCCTTGAGGTCTCCAATCTTCTCCAATCCACTTTAGATCTACAACCTACAAGAAAGAAAAGAGAGGAAGGGTTGTGTCATATAGGGGCTTTCCTAAGTCAAACCCTGTTTTGGTGTTTCCAGCTCCACGAATGACTATGATGATGTTGATAACGAGTGTTTACCCTAGGTCGAGTAGAGGTAATGGATAAAAGGAATGCTAAATTACTATGTTATTAAAACCACTATGATTCACTGTAAATATGTCATTTTGAAAGGGGAACTTTATGCACTTGTGAATAACTGATGAGACAAAATTCATGGAGCGTAGCGATGGGTATCCTAGATTCACATAAAATTGGTCCTATGTTAATATGATGGAGAATGAGACATCTAAATTTTTTGGTCCAACTTTAAGAGAAAGAGTGATCAAACCTATCATAGGTCAAGCAAAACCATCATGAGTTTTCAACCATGCTTTTGATTGTTCATAAGAATCTTGATAAATTTTATGCAAAAATAAGAGCTCCTTAGTGATCAAATTCTCTACACAAACATGATCAATGGTTATTCCTTGTACATGTTTTTTATTGATACGATAGACAATATAGAGAGGACCATCGAGTGCCTATCTAGGTGTGTCATGATGAGTGAAAGTAATGTTGGGTAACATGGTGGTTTGGCCCTTACGAGGTTGAACATATATTAGAGAAACCATGCTATCTACTTCCTTCTCATCATTATTGTCATTCTCGTCATCATTTATATCATCACTCATATTATCACTCTTATTGATATTCATCTCATCATTCTTAACATTACAAGCTTGCACAAAGTTAGATGAATGGTTTGACATTGGATAATTAATAAAAAATGAAAATTTTGGTTGTGTGGGCAAACAAAAATATTCCCTTGATCATTAACAACACCCAATTGGATGTGATTAGAATCAATGAGGTCTTGAAATTGATGTTTAGGACACATGCATCATTCTATATCATGTCCAATTGTGCGATGATATTGATAAAAAGGCATTTAGATTGTAATTTAGAGGTAAGGTTTGGTTATGACCACATGTCTAATAGGAGGTAATTGGATTAAGTTCCTACTCACAAGTTGCAACATGATCGAATGAACAGTGTCAAGTAGTTGGGTAAATTGGCTATCACATGGTCTAAATTGGTATGGGGTTGGACTTATGGAAAAAACTTGAGGTTCAATGTGGTTGGTTGTTTGAGGTGTATGAAACTTGATAAAGTTCTAGTTTTGTTTCTTGAATGATCGATAGTTGTGTTGAGGTACAAATTTAGACTTCTTAGTAGCAGTCGATGAAGATATCTCTTCATACTTTAACTAACCAAAATTTGAAGGTTCGTACACAAATATATGAAGGATGGAAATTTTATTAATAAGATTGTATCCCTTATGCCAGTTTGTAAGTTTTAAATGAACACTCTTTGAACATCCACATCAGGAAGAGTAAGATTGTTTTGTGAATTTAGCAACTGATAGAGGCTTATGAAATTTGTGACCTTTTCATTTTTCTTTTGTTTGCATCGCATTAAATTATTTATGTTAATCTTATGACCAATGTTTACTTGGAAATGATTGAGGAAGACACCAAACAACTCATTAAATAAGTGGGTTGAATTATTTGGCAATGAAAAAAACCATTCCAAAGCCATGTCCTTCAATGACCTATGAAAGAGTTTAGCCAAGAGCTTATCCTCAAAGATGAAGTCACTACACAAGGTTGTATATGCTGATATATGATTGATAGGGCCTCCCTTACCATTATACTTTTCAAACCAGGGTATATCTCTATGTTTTGTGGCATTTGTGCTTTCAATATTTCAAGTGACAATGGGATCTTTTTGACATATTATGATGGTTGTCCATTTTGGTTTTGGTTCAAAGTTGATTTTTTTGTTGAAGTGAAGTTATGTTTTGCAAAAGTTGGTTGATGATGGAATCATTGGTTGACATATTTTGGGAATGTGGTGAATATGGTGGAAGTGTGCGTGCTTGGTGGGCTACTATGTTGCAAATTTATGAGAGAGGATTCAAAACTTGAGGGGTGACATTGCAAGATCCAAAACCATAAGGATTTCTGGTGGAAAGGCCTATTGTTGGAGTTATACCAATACTTTGGTGTATTGTTGAGGCAATAGTTGGATTTGTGTATGTAGGGATAGAGGTTATAGTTGTAGGGAGGGAGACTTGACTTCCTCCTTGACTTTGGATGTTTCTTAAAGCTTGAGTGCAACTAGCCATTGTAGGTACATTATTATAAACTATATAGGCTAGGATACATAAAAACTCTAATTCTTGATCATCATTAATCAGTTTCCTCATCTTATCAATTATAGGAACTACTGTACCAACGAAGTATTCAACACTCAAAAAGTCTTGATGTTTTTCTAGGTCCTTTTCCATTTTTTCAGCTTGTCTTTGGGAACATGAGCAACCATAGTCTCAACATTTATAAAGATAGGTGTTTGTAAGGTTGTCATTGGTATGGTAGTGTTAGGGATTGCGTCCAAAATGGGTTAAGTATTGACAACACTTTGCATGAAAGAGTTGGAAGACTTAGGATCCACAAAATATGTAACAATAGTGCAAGATGTCATAATTCTAGAACTACGTCTCACAAAAGTGTTAGCAATAGGACACTAGGTTGTGAAACTCATACAAGTTTTAAAACACTTAAGTGTACCTAAGATGAACACTAAACTAACAAACAAACACAAAAAAATAGCTAGAAATAGAAATCAGAGATCATAAACAAATAAAAAACATAGAGACCTATGTTTGACAAAAATATGAAGCAAAAAGGGCAAGATAGTGGCGCCTAAGGCGCCTATGTCCTAGGAAGGATTTTACAATATATATATATTTTTTATTTTCTATTATGTTGGATAAGGTTTATGTGTTTATGTGTAGACATGTCTGAAAGTGAATTATTTTCTAGATTTTTCTTAATTTATAGAAATGTAATTGAAAATATAAGTATGCAAAATTTTTGAAAATGCTTAAGCAATAAATGAAACTTGTAAATGAAATTTCTAGATCTAAGATGCAAAAATTAACTGAGTCTAATATGCTGAATCTGAAAAATGATGATATGAATATGCTTTTTTGAAAGAAACTAGCGTAATTTTTCACTATTTAGCAATAAGCAAGATACCTAAATGTATGCAAATGTCACTTTTTTTTTCTTTCAGATTTTAAATATCCTTTAATGTAGATTTATGAATGCAAATTGAATGTATATATGAGCTAAAATGACTAAAATAAACCCTATTGCTTGACCTATAATGCAATATGATATTCAATTTTTTGAATTTTATGTGCTTTTTATGATGCAAGGATTAAACCCTAAATGATAAATGAAAAATAATGCAAAGAATAACCTAGATATAGGGTGAATTTTTAGAAGGTATATAATGTTAACATGTCAGG
>VDFB02021566.1:0-26665 GCA_007258455.2 Sequoia sempervirens
TAAACACTTAGCATATAATTAAACATTCCATCAAGTAGAGAGTTCATTAACTTAAGCAGTGAACTTGCACTAGTAAACACTTAGCATATAATTAAACATTCCATCAAGTAGAGAGTTCATTAACTTAAGCAGACAAACTTTCCTTGCAGCATATTCATGTGGGAAAGAAGTTCTAATTCAAGCGATGCAAGCTTGACAGCAGCACGATGTAAATATTATACCCATACAAGCTCTATTTGTTTAAATACATTAAAAGAGCCTTATACATACCAAAATTTTCAAATACAAGTAAATAAAGCATGCCCGGTTTCTTAAGGATTGAGAAAATATAAATACTCTAACGAAAAACATATTATTTAAATATACATCATGCACATCTGAGTTCCTAGAAGCTTTCTACACCCTTCAGTGTTGAGCATCTGCAACGCATGTCTTTGGTAATCTCTCCTCAGAAAACCATTTCATGGAGAGTCAAATAACAGTGTATGCAAAATTCAGCTAGGGAGTCCCTCCAGTGCATTGAAAATATCAGTACGGGTTACGATTCCTACATCCAAGTTTATAGAATTAGCTTCCAAATTAATTGTCGAGGCATTCCTGAGAACATAAAACAAAATATCTGTAGTACAAATCCTGCACTTACCAACAACCTGTGCCTGATCATTTACTATGGGAATTCGATGAATTTTGGATTTCAGCATCAGAACAGCAGCATCTGCAGGGTTCAGTAATATTTAGCAGATTTACTCAATGTGAATCAAATAAACAAATGGAAAATCACTTTATTTTCATTCTAAAACATTTGAGATTTTCTACAGCCCCTGGCAATGTTTGTTTATAATTGAGAGTGGTTTATTTTCAGTTTGAACCAGCAACATATGTAATTTCATTTCATCAGTCTTGTCATAGGTTTGAGATTTTGAAGGCAAACCTAAGACAGTCTTTTCGGCAGATAAAGTTATTGCTGGTGAGCTCATGACCTCACCGACAGTTGATTTTAACTGCAAGAACAAACTCAATAACAGCATTAGAGTTCGAATTACATACCTAAACTTTGAAAGAAAGCAAACTAAGTAGCTACATATTACAGACTAAGAGAACACCGATCAAACTAAAATACTAACAAATTTTGCAAAAAGAAAGAAAAAAACGAGCTGAAATAGATTGTGAAGAACTACTTGTAACTGGGACCATAACGAGCTCCCACATGATATTCATGCAAGTTGTACAGTAGACAACATAAACTCTCAGCTGTATAACTTAACATGACCGGAAAACACTGGATCAATTTGCCTCACAATGATGAGGGGTCTAATTAATGACAGCCTTATTCTTGCAGCCAAGTGCCAAAAAGTGCCAAAACCACTCAGGACACACACTATCCACTGCAAAAATCATTAGAGACAACAGCAAAATCAGATTTTATTACTGCTGTAAAACAGAAATGTTACAGGCAAATGTTTGTTGCTGCTGAACAGAACATGCTACAAAACATTGTTTTATTGCTGCAATTTGCAAATTGAAATGCTACAGACAGATTTGAACAGATCACTACAGGCGGCAGTTATTTGTTGCAAACAGAACACTACAGACTGCTACAAAACATGTTACAGGTAGCTGTTTAACACCATATAGGCAGCAACAGAACATGTTCAGAAAAATTCCTCGGTTTCCAACATTTGGCTTGCTAACTCTTCACCTTCCATGCTGACTCTTCAAAACCCCGACTTCTTGCCACCTTTCAGTCCTGGGCATGCAATCACTGCAATGCTCTTCATTCAAACAATGATTAGTAGTCTGGATGCCTGTTTTCTTTTTCTTTCTCTTTTTAATACAATGCCATTCATCCCATCCATGTCATCCTTCTGACACTCCCCATTCTCTATAAAACAAGTTGGACTTTCACATCCTCTTTCTCCAGAATGAGCAAGTTGTCACGGTATTCCTCACAAGGCATGCGCTCCCCCATTTGAAAGAGATCAATTCTCGTCCATCCAGGTTGAATGAAACTATTAAAAAAACAAAACGTGTTGTTTCCTTTTGCCCAACTCCTCATTGTGCCCACTACAAACTGTTGTAAATGACATTCTACAACTACTTTAATTGTTGTGAATGGTTTTCTACAGCAACTGTGTGACTGCTACGTAATTACTTTCCGTAGCAACAGTGACTTGTGAAACAACTTCATCCCTGGCCATTTCTACAGAGTCTGCCAATGCCTGTGCTTGCAAATCACCAATTGGTTTTGAGCGATGCAAGATTGCTGCTTCACACAAGGACAGTCATGCATCAAAAACAATATTAATCCTTCAAGGAAGAAAATTATAAAGCAGTCCATTTCATTCTTTGATCTGTATTTTATCTTTGTGGTATTCAATCATCTCAGTCATAGCAATATGTAAATGGACAAATTTTCTTATTTTTTTTCTACAGTACAAGGATTAATAAGAACATTTATGGAGAAATGAGGGACTGATTTATTCCATGCGAAGCATAGTTCCACAGGGATGCGTCCCCCCAGAAATGAAGCCATTTTGGAGACAGGGACATTCCCCCCGTTTCTCTGCCGCCTCTGAGACGTTTCGTTTATGAGGGGACTTCTGGATGTCCCCAAGACTTCCAGGCGTCCCCCAATATGCAGGAGATTTCCAGATGTCCCCCTTAAAAAGCAATTGAAAATGATTTTTTTTAGAAACAAAAGCTTAAATTTATAAATTTTAAATTTTACAGTATTTTTGAAAGCCTAAAAGGCTAAATCAACATGCCTTTGACTTAATTTTTCATCTATAGCTATTTTCATTTTGGCCGAGTGTTTACACGACTGTCTCAGTGTGAACGTGGGCATCTGTCTGAGCGGGAGCATCTGAAGTAGAACCAGGTATGAGGGTTTTGACATTTTTGATTCATTTTTTAAAAAAATTTATGCTTTGCTGGATGTCCATACCCGTCCAAAGCTCCTACGTCCCACAAGCCCGCACTTCATTGCATCCCACGAGATGACATCTCTTTGACGCATTCAGTCTAACAGTTCCCATGCCTTGCCCGTGCTTGCATAAAACAGGGTGAGTCGACCCCTCCCAGCTGCAACATCTCATTCTAGTCCACAGTTAATATCGACCAGAGGCTAGAAGTAGAGCACTTTAATTTTCATTTTTCAGTCTCAGTCTCTCAGACTCTCAATACTGTCTGATACATAATGAGCAAAATATATTTAAAATGATTAATGAAATAGATATGGTTAAACAACCATAATTTCTATTTCATTAATCATTTAAAATTTATTTAAAATTAGTTTTAATTTTTAAATTTTAATCGATACAAATTTTTAATTTACAGGCAGGAGGATGCTGGCAAAGGTTGTGGAATCTGGCTTTACAACTGTTAGTTAAAGCCACAGTTGTAAAGCCAGATTCCACAACCTTTGCCAGCATCCTCCTGCCTGTAATAAAATGGTTGCTTTGGAACAGGGTATGTACATCCATTAAAGCATAAATTAAACTAAAATAATAAAGCATTCAAATTACATTTTTATTTTTTGTAACATTGTAGCCTATAGGTCTGATTTTTTTTTAACACTGTTTTTTGGCATTTTGCAGCATCATCATCATAATGAGTTCATACAACAAAAGTGACGATGAGGATCAAGAGGTTGAACCAGAAATTTGAAGTGAAAATGAATCATCTAATGATCCTGAATTTCAAATAGGAGGAGAGGGTGAACATGGCTCAAATACTCAAACTGACACAAGTTTTGGGAGTAAAAATGATAGCTGCCCTTCACAACTCCTTGAACAATGGGCCAAGGGCCCCTTTGATCCAAAATCACCTTTAAAACAATTTGCATCTAAGATAGCTGCAAAGCCTAGGGCAACTAGGGGCACTAGAAAATGGAAGTGCCACATGTGTGAACTTACATAGTTTGAAAGCATTACAAGAACTATTGCTCGCTTTCTTCTTGTTCAAGGAAAAGGTATAGATGTATGCAAAGTTGTGGAAGGTAACTTGAAGTACAGGGCTGAAATTTTAAAATTATGGGGTTGTAATGAGGATGAAGTACATATTTCTGCTGGGCGGGGGCCCTAGTTCGGTTGGCTAAGTAATTCCGTTGCGGCTCTGCTGGTCACGAGTTCTAGTCTCCCCCCGTCCCGTGGTACCGGAGGGCGTGTCGCGCCAGCGCCGCCGGTCACGTTAAAAAGTTTACCAGGCGCACTGCAGTTTATAGGGGGTCGTGCTACCCGATTCCTGCAGTCTAAAAAAAAAAAAAAAAAAAAGTACATATTTCTGCTACGTTGCCACAAAGGAATAGGGATTATCAGATTTCAACAATTTCTACTTCTACTTTGCAGAGTCTAAGGCCACCAAATCCATTCAGTTCAAGTGCACCAAAGCCTAAGGGGAAACGTAAGATGGCATCTTCACAACCATTGTCAAATTTATTCAATGTGCAAGCAAAAGATGAGGTAGATGATGCCATAGGAAAATTCTTCTTTGCCAATGGCATTCCATTCCATGTGGCTCGCTCTCCTTATTATAAGGAAGTCGTGTCAAAGATAATAAGGGCAAGACAATCATATGTGCCACCAGGAGAGACTAAATTGAGGACAACAATCTTGGATCAAAACTATTCCAAGATTAATATTTTGATGCTGAAGATGAAGAGAACCTGGGTCACAAGTAGATGCAACATAGTCATGGATGGGTGGGCAGACATTAGGCATCGTTCACTCATCAATATCATCATTACATCTACAGCAGGCCCTTATTTCCTTAGGGCTATTGATTGTTCAAGGCATAGCAAGGATGCCCATTATCAATTCCAGATCCTCAAGGATGCTATAGAGGAGGTTGGGCCACAAAATGTGGTGCAAGTAGTGACAGATGTGGCCCATGCGTGCAGAGCTGTAGGGAAGTTGATTGAGGCAGCCTATAGACATATTTGGTGGACTCCTTCTGTGCATGGTATGAATAATGCACTTAAGGACATGGGTAAAATCAATTGGATCAAATCAATTGTCAATGATGCTAGAATCATCTACTGTTGTACCTAAGGATGCTTGTGATTCCATAGTTTTGGTTCCTAGGGATTCAATGCAACAGGACATACATAGTCTTCCAGAGATGGCTACTTGGGATGATTACTTGACAGACATTGCTGGTTTGTTTTGTGAGTCCCACATGGGAGATTTGGGAGACATCACTTTAAGTTGCCTAAAAAGACATGCCCAACATTAAAATAACTCAAGTTCCTTATAATAACTTCAGCTCACTTAAGTTGCATCAAAAGACGTGCACTCAGCTTAAAATTAGAATTAAAAACAAGCCAAGGACTTCATTTCTTACCCAATGATGCTCTATGTCCTCTTCCTCTTGGGTAAACCATGGAAATGACAACTAATCTGCTGCTAATCATCTTGATTTGAGTTGGGGACATTATAGTCCTCCCCACCCAAAGAATGCTTGTCCTCAAGCATTTGAAGGCTTGGATGCTTAAGAATCTCCTCTCCTTTCCATGTTGCATCCTTCAACGACAAGTTTTTCCATTTGATAAGGTATTTAGAAATTACCTTATTCCTCAACCTTTTCTCCCTTACTTGCAAAATTGTTTCCAGATTAAGTATCAATTTACCCTCTTCATCCATGGGGGGCAATTCCACAGAAGGTGCCACATGCTGTCCAAGTGCCTTTTTGAGGCATAACACATGGAATACATTGTGGATCTTGCTTGTAAATGGCAGCTCCAGCTCATATGCTACTTCACCAATTCTCTTAATTACCTTGAAAGGCCCATAAAATATGGGTTTAAGCTTTTCTGCTCCACTTACCTTCAAGGAAGATTGTCTATAAGGTTGAAGACGCACAAATACCAAGTCTCCCACCTCAAAAGACCTCTCAACTCGATGGCGATCAGCATATTTCTTCTGCTGTTCCTGTGCAATCTAAATATTCTCCTTGAGTTCGTGCAAGTCAGCAAAAGATGGACCTCCCTCAAAACCGTAATGATTCCCTAGAGCCTTCCAACACAAACCTACCATCATCTTTTCAACATGATCAAAATGGTTTAGAGCTGCCACAACCATACCTTTATTTACCCTTAGTTGACCTTCCAAAGGGTGTGACTTACGAGACCCAACACCTCCATGCAAAACTTCAAATTGGTCTTCATAATCATGCACCTCCAAATCAGCTTCCTTCTTGGCCTCTTCTCCATTACATCCATGAGTAAAAACTAGGGTATCATCATGCTCTATCAAGGGTCACCACCAAAGTAATCATGATCTTCTTTAATGGTCGATCTAGAAAGTGTATGTACAGCTATGACCTCTTTAACCAACAAGTGATCCTCCACATCTTGCAATGTCAAATCAATCTTATCCAAACCTCTTTGTTCACCACATATTGAAATTTCTGAATTGCCATCATTTGTATGAACAACATCCATCTCAAAGATACCCAAACCACAATTTGATTCCTTGCCAAGATGAGGTAAGGGTGATGAAGCAATGCTAGGCTCAATTAGAGGAATATCAAAAAAACTCATACCTTCTTGTAGTTGATTTAATATGGCTGGTTTGACAATCTCCATGGCGGTATCTTCTTCAATCTTCATGTGCTCTTCATTTGTAGCTTCAATAGGTGACTCTTCTTCAATCTTGTAGTCATCTTGAAGTGTCATGTGCTCTTCACTTGTAAATGCATGGAGTGATTCTTCTTTAGGGCCTCCACATGTATGACTAGGTGTCTGAACACCTTGACATGTGAAACAACGTTGTTCTCTCCTCAATTGATTTTTCCTCTTCCTAGGTTCACTTGTAGGTTGTAAATCATGAAGAAGAAATTCTTCTTTCTTTCCTTCCTCTTCTTTTTTCTTTGCAAAAAGAGGTTTTAATGTTTCAAGATGTTATAACCTTTCCTACAACCAGTAATTTTGTTTCCCTTGATTCCACTGTTTTGCTTCGGCTTGGTGCATTTGGTGACCTCCAAATAATCTCTAAATGAGATGGCTGATTGAAAATCTACCCCAAAAGCTTGATACTTAGCCAAGATTTTAGCATCCTCATTGTCCTCCATAGGTTTCTCTTGCGTAAGCTCATCCTCTTGTATAAATGTAGGCATGAACGGTTTGAATTGTGATGAACCTGTGGATTTGTTGATAGAATGATCCTTTATTTTCTGCAGCTTTGCTACTATCGTCTCTCTTTGTATGCACCAAATTTCTTCCATTCATTGTGTTTTGAGCCATCTGACTCAAATAAAGATTGGTATTTTGTAGCTGTCTTAGCATTTCTACGAACATATGTTTTCTTGATGATGGTTGTTGATCACTGCCTACCATTATTTCCTTTTGTTTTTCCAAGTTATGACCACCCTTTCCACACATGCAATCAACCCAAACAGGCTGCCAATTCTTGCAACTCTAATACCACTGTAATATCCCCAACTCAAATCAAGATGATTAGCAGCACATTAGTTGTCCTTTCCTTGGTTTACCCAAGAGGAAGAGGACGTAGAGCATCATTGAGTAAGAAATGAAGTCCTTGGCTTGTTCTTAATTCTAATTTTAAGTTGAGTGCACGTCTTTTGATGCAACTTAAGGGAACTTAAGTTATTTTTATGTTGGGCATGTCTTTTTAGGCAACTTAAAGTGATGCCTAGCAAAGGGACTTAAGTTTGTTACATTGGTGGTTGTCGTTGCACCAAAAGATCGACTTGTTAATGCCTGATACAACCGCCAGATTTATACAAGATCCACATGAGGTGGTTAAGCCATGTACAAACCCAAGCGCCGTGTTGGACAAGGAAGACCAAGGGACACACCATCTTGCAACAATCCCCCCCCCCCCTCCCCCCAAGCGCAAACAAGGGATTTGAACCTATGACCTCGGCTCTGATACCAATTGTTACATTGGTGGTTGTCGTTGCACCAAAAGATTGACCTGTTAATGCCTGATACAACTGCCAAATTTATACACGATCCAAGGAGGTGGTTAAGTCATGTCACAAACCCAAGCGTCATGCTGGACAAGAAAGACCAAGGGACACACCATCTTGGTCCCCTTTTTATGACTTAAGTGACATCTTTTTAACATGTGCTAATTAGCCTAAAGGGAGCGTCCAACTTCTAGGAGAAGATAAGAACAGATTTTTAGGGTTTAATGTGAGCCTTTGGATTAAAGATGTTAAGATGAAGGGTGGAGATTAAATCATATGGTTATGAAGTTGCTATATAACACCCTAAAGGGCTCATTTGAAGACATTGTGTGATGAAGTTTTATGCTTATTGCTACTACAACTTGGCTTGAGGATTGAAACCCTTAAGTATCCCTAGTTTCGGTGAGACATACAGGCTCTCCCTAGTCAGAAGAGTGTTTCGGTGGAAGAACTTCGGTTTGTGAAACCCTAGCACATTGTTTATTGAAGGCTGCAAGGTTTTATCAGGTTTGAAGGCCAAATTCACAAGGTTATTAGTGCTGGTTACTCAAATTTGAAGGTGTTCATTGCTGCAAATCATTTATTTCTGGTTTTTCTGAGGATGGCGGTTGAAGGGCAACAATTTCAAACTTAAAGATAGTCATTTAGAGCACCCAGCATCACTTTTGGAGGGGCGGCTAGGGTTAGAAAATATTCTGACCTAAATCTAGAACATTTAGGGTATGAAATTTGCATATTTACTTTATGGAAATGTCTGATATTGAATTCTGAAATTTCTGGACAGTTCTAAGGGTTTGAAATGTCATTTTTCTGAGCATTGTAATATTCAGAATTTTCTATTAAATCTGATCAGAATTTTTGAGTTTGTTTGGAACTACTTTAATGCAAATAAAATTCAGATTTATGCCCTAGTTTGTTAAGAAATTTGTTATTAGTTTTGTGCCCTAGTTTTCAAAACATTATTGTTTCTTTTTAGTATCCTATTGGGATATTACAGTGGTATCAGAGCTGCAAGACTTGGCTAAAAAGAGATGGCTACTTGGGATGAATACTTGATAGACATTGTTGGTTCGTTTTGTGAGTCCCACATTGCAGTTTTGTTATTTTCTTCCATCTCTGTATGCACCATAGACCTTCCATATGTTGTGTTATGAGCCAGCTGACTTAAATAAAGATTGTTATCATGTAACAACCTCACCACTTCTGAAAACATTTGTCTTGCTTCTTCATTTGACGAGGGTGGCTGATTGGGATTTGCCATTGATTCCTTCAGCTTTTCCAAGCTATGACCTCCCTTTCCACGCATGCAATCGACCCAAACAGGCTGCCAAGTTCTTGCAAATCTGATACCACTGTAATATCCCCAAATAGGATACTAAAAAGAAACAATAATTTTTTGAAAACTAGGGCACAAAACTAATAACAAATTTCTCAACAAACTTGGGCATAAATCTGAATTTTATTTGCATTAAAGTAGCTCCAAACAAACTCAAAAATTTTGATCAGATTTAATAGAAAATTCTGAATATTACAATGCTCAGAAAAATGACATTTCAAACCCTTATAAATGCCCAGAAATTTCAGAATTCAATATCAGATATTTCCATAAAGTAAATATGCAAATTTCATACCAAAAATGTTCCAGATTTAGGTCAGAATATTTTCTAACCCTAGTCGCCCCTCCAAAAGTGATGTTGGGCGCTCAAAATGACTATCTTTAAGTCTGAAGTTGTTGCCCTTCAACCGCTGTCCTCAGAAAAACCAGAAATAAATGATTTGCAGCAATGAACACCTTCAAATCTGAGTAACCAGCACTGATAACCTTGTGAAATTGGCCTCCAAACCTAATAAAACCTTGCAGCCTTCAATAAACAATCTGCTAGGGTTTCACAAACTGAAGTTCTTCCACCGAAACACACTCTTCTGACTAGGGAGAGCCCGTATGTCTCACCGAAACCAAGGATACTCGAGGGTTTCAATACTCAAGCCAAGTTGCAGCAGCAATAGGCAGAAAACTTCATCACACAATGCCTCCAAATGAGCCCTTTAGGGTGTTATATAACAACTCATAACCATATGATTTAATCTCCACCCTTCATCTTAACATCTTTAATCCAAAGGCTCACATTGAAACCCTAAAAATCTATTCTTATCTTCTCCTAGAAGTTAGATGCCCCCTTTAGGCTAATTAGCACATGTTTTAAAGATGTCACTTAAGTCATAAAAAGGGGACAACTTAAGTCCCTTGGCTAGGCATCACTTTAAGTTACCTAAAAAGACGTGCCCAACATAAAAATAACTTAAGTTCCTTGTAATAAATTAAGTTCACTTAAGATGAATCAAAAGACGTGCACTCAACTTAAAATTAGAATTAAGAACAAGCCGAGGACTTCATTTCTTACCCACCGATGCTCTACGTCCTCTTTCTCTTGGTAAACCAAGGAAAGGACAACTAATCTACAGCTAATCATCTTGATTTGAGTTGGAGACATTACAATAAAATCAGTTGGATCAAATCAATTGTCAATGATGCTAGAGATGTGCGGATGTTTATCTACAACCACCATACTTCACTTGCACTTTTCAGGTCCTTCTCCAAGAAGGAATTCCTGAAGCCTGTAGAGACCCGATATGCACCATATTTTTTTCTCTTGGAGAGGATGCTTGAGTTGCAAAAGGCATTGCAACTAATGGTAATGACATTAGAGTAGAGCCGATGGACTGAGTCGAAGACACAACAAGGATTGAGGGTTAAGGAGGTGGTGAAGAATGATGTATTTTGGGTTGATGCCAAATATATTGTCTCCATCATTGATCCAGTCTTTACATTATTAGATTTGGGGATTCTAATGCACCTTCCCTTGGAGAGGTATATGAGTGCATTGATTCCATGCTTGATCAAATGAAGGCTATTGTGCGAGAGAAGGACCACCCAAAATGCAATTCTACAACGAGCATATTCATCCAATCATATAGCGTAAGAGAAGCTCAACACTCCCTTACACATGGCTGCTTATGAATTGAACCCAAAGTGGTACATGCAAAGGCCTAGCAGAATCAAACCTATAGAGGATGCTGAGGTGAAGGAAGGGTTCATGAAGGCCATTGACAAAATGTATGATCCTATAAAGGCCAACTTGCTTCGTACTGAGTAGACAAAATTTGCCAATGGCTGCTTATGAATTGAACCCAAAGTGGTACATGCAAAGGCCTAGCAGAATCAAACCTATAGAGGATGCTTAGGTGAAGGAAGGGTTCATGAAGGCCATTGACAAAATGTATGATCCTATAAAGGCCAACTTGCTTCGTACTGAGTAGACAAAATTTGCCATTCTTTGGGGATATTTAGAGGCAGCCAAGATAGATTTGGAGACTATGCCATAGGAGGACCCCAAGTTGTGGTGGACTATGCATGGGCCTAGATCTTTGATTACTACTCTAGCCATTCGTTTGTTGTCCCAAGTTTCTAGTTCTTATGGTGCTGAGAGGAACTGGTCTACTTATAGCTTCATGCACTCTGTTAAGAGGAACGAGCTTACTTCTAGGAGGGCAGAGAAGCTTGTGGCAGTACATATTGCCTTGCGTCTCATTGACCACAACACAACTACATACAAGGAGAGTCCAGCAGCCATATGGGATGTAGAGCCAAAAGAGCCAGCACAAACAGATGATGATGCTACACAAACAAGGCTGGTTGGTATTGGTTTAGATGAGCTTGAGAATTTGGGGTCCAGCAGTTCCAATGATGAAAAGATTGACATCGAGCTTGGGGATGATTAGATCATTAGAGGCATCAGGCCATTAGCCATTTACTACTTAGTTTTTTGTTTTTGAAGTTTGAAGTTTGAACATTGTTGATTGTAATTTTATGAATCATGATTATGAAATTCAAATTATGAAACATCTAGTTCTCGTTCCAATGTCTATTAAGTATATACTATACTTTTATTTTGATTTTCATTGTTTCAATGTTCACTAGTTCAATGAAATCATTGCAATGTGTTTAAACTCTAAACTTTACTTATTCCTTAGGCTTCTACAGTTATACATCTTTTTATAACTAATTTTTTAAGTACTATATGTAAAAGGTGGAGGGACCCTCTATAGAAGTTAAGAATTCTACCTCACTCAAAATTCTAGCCCTCTAGCCAACTCTTTGTAATGTACCATTTACTTCCGTTAGAAACTTTTACTTGTGACTTTTGGTTTCCGCTTTCCAATGATTCTTTCACACCATTAACCTAAATTATAATGACATTCCCTTGTATTGTAGTAAATCCTTGTGAACTTGCATTGATTAAACATGAAAGTGAATAAAAGAGAAAAATAATTAAAAGGATACTAAAACATCTGTTTTTTATTGTGATCAGTTGGAAAGAGAAATGCAAAGACTCATTAGCAAAAGTACCTTTCCAAGCTGCTGAGAGGTCCAACACAGCTATATGGTGTCTTCGCCAATGAGGTATTGTGTCTTGTACAGTTTATGTGTTGTGTTGATCTTTACAGCAAACTATACTTGTCTCTTTGATGAAAGGGGTTAAAACTTAAATTAGCTCATGTGTGGCATTGGCACTTAGAATGGTTCTGTCCCTGGTTAATCTTCTGCTATTTATGCAAGAAAGAAGTGTCCAAGGCACCAGGAGTGCACACTATTTTATTTTATTAAATCTCATGATTTCTGATAGATTAAACCAGCCAATTAATTATCTAGGAGTAAGCTGCCATCCCATTATACTACACAATCTTCATTATACTCTTTTGATGACAAGCCTTACACTTTATCTTACCGCCTTTGGAATCAGACTTTACTGAAATCCAAGTCCCCCAAGCCACATCACACAGGGAGTATTTTAACATGTGGACATACATGCTAGTTTTAAACCTGGGACATTGTTTGAATGGGCATCCCAACTTATGACTAGACCACTGCTTGACAGACTCGTGTCAACATCTTGTTGACAATATAATTTAAAGTTCAAACAATTTGAATCAATATATAATTTTTTCATAGTTTTTATTTCTACTTCCCAAATAACTTTCAAACTCCGCCCTTGTAGGCAACTGAACTTTTCAAGCCTGCTAACTATGGTATTCTTAAGAAAATAATAAGGAAGTACCACTGGTTAAACATCAAAAATATTAAAGCTCCACGAAAATGTGTTCAGTAATCTTGTAGCTTTGTGACTATCCTTGAATGAAATTATTATGTATAGTAATCTGGTTGATGACCCACTTAGAATTTTTTACATGAACTAAAAAGGTTGCAGCCTTTTCAGGGAAGTGGAAGATGCAATGTCAACAACCTAGTTTAAATTTTCATTATAACTTAGAGTGCTATCTCGATATTATGATATTATACTTGAAAATGGATTCTGGGATTCAATTGTTTTGTGAAAAGAAGTTAACCGAGACTGCTTCTTTGAGATATTTCACTTCTTGAACCAACCTAAATCATTGATTTAAAGTTTTTCTTCAAAAAGAATTAATGAATCACTTGACTCATAAGGCAGTTTCATGACACCAACAATTCAAAACCATCAGGTTCATTCATTCAATTTTAAAGAAAGCATTCATAAAGTTTTCCAGCATTCACTCCTTACATTAATAAGCAAAACATGGATGGAGTCGAGCTCTTGAAACCCGAGGACTAAACTCAGACTAAAACTTTGTTTAGCAATCTTCAAGGTGGTGTGCAATTTCTAAGATTTGATGAAAGATTCTATATTTTTTTGGATATTTTGCATACAGCTTTTCAATCTCTTTTAAATACCAACACTAGAGCAAGTCGTGTCATCCTTCATTGCACAAAGCACTCTATCCAATAAACACGTTGCTCGTTCATGTCTTATATATCATCCAAGAATTAGAAACTCAACAGAAGATTCATAATCAACTCCAACTTGAGCATTTTCTTTCTTGGGAGTAGAGAATCAGAGACTGCTTATAACTCTCTCAAATCAACTTTGATAAAACCAATTCTGACCAAATTTCTTTGAAATAAAATCCAGTAACTAAGTGTAATTGCCAAGGAATGCACCCCTTTAGATATGGGAATGAAATTGTTTATGGGTAGAAAGTTAACTATAGTTGTTTTGTAAAACAAAGCTGTAAGAGGTTCAGAGAAACAAATTAAACATACAAGTCTCCCAATAGTTGCATAACTAATCATGAAAGGGCTCCTTAAAAATTATTCATGGAGTTGGCTACTTCCTACAGCCTGTCATATGCAGTTCCACAGCTTATCAGATTATTGCTTTAATTCCCTGTGTTTGAAATTTTATTATAACACGACAGCATGTGAAATGTGTCATATACATTGACTCGCTAAGGTAAAAAAAGATAAATATTAGTACATTCAAGAAAGATGCAATATCCTCCTCAAATAACATATCATAACAATCTGCATATAGCAACCGTAGTTCTATTTAATCGGGAAACTCAAATAAGGATCGGGATAGATTACGAACCCCGTTGGAAGCTTTTGCTTTATCCTTCTTGGAGATAACCCCAATACATTTGAGGTCTTTGTCAACAACAGGGAGCCCTGTGACACTCTCAAAATTATTGTCTATCTCCTCCAACAGCTGATCTGGTGTAGCTATATAGATTGCTTTTGACATCACATCAGCCAAGAACGCTTCAGGTTGTGCCTGAATCAGCAACCCCAAATTATCAAAATAGGAATTAGAACAGATACACAAGAATTTATATAAGAGGTGTCAATGTATTTTTTGAATTTTCTAAAGAGTACCATCACTCTGACATTGTAAGATACAATAAAACAGCTTTTGCATACAGTATAAGATATAGCAAAAATAATTGCTAATTCTGCAATATATAAATTTAAATTTAAATTAGAATCAACTTTTTTTGAATTTGTGCAGTATTGTGTAAGAGATTTCTAATACAGTATGAAGGCTGAAATTGAGTATATTTCACCCAACCAACATTATGATAAGTTCTAAGAGTAACTTCCCTGTTTGCTCCCAGCCTAAAGCCAAATAAGTAATAATTCAAATGAAGAATTTGATCCCACCTTTAAACTAAAATAACTCTTAGGACTCAACTATTTCCCTCCTGTTTTAAATTTTGTAAAGAAATCTATTAGGTTTGAATAAAATAAGATTCATTGAAAATTACAGTTCTTTGTTATCTCTTGCAATACTCTGTCTTTGTTTTATTAATGTCAACTAGCGGCCAAATGGCTTAAGGAACAACTAAATGGGACATACTTAGTTGATTTCCTCTAATTGTTTTCAAAGGAGACTATCAAGAGAATGAATATGAAAAAGAACAATCAACATAGCGCAATGAAGCACAGAAATCCATGAACTGATTAAGGAAACATAGTCAAGTACATGGGGCATAGGAAAGTCGCCCAAAAACAGCACAGCCAAATAATAAATTCTCAAAGCTATGTCAATCATCCTATTAACATTCAAGGACAAAAAGAAGTTTGTGCTGAGATTTGTGTCAATAAATGTCTTGGGGCATTCCAACCTATGCTGCCTAACAGATCTCATAAATGCAATCTTGATCTAAAGGTACCTCATACCATGAACCATTTAGAGTCTGAAAGTATATTGGATAAATAGCCTGAATGTGATGTTCCTGTTAGAAGCCTGCTGTTACAAAAAGAAACACAGCTACTGAAAAATAGAAAATTATGCACCTCAATTCTGAAATACAAGCTGTAATTCTGAAATCTGCAGTTCTAAACTTCTAATACCTTAATAGACACTTAGAGCAAATATTTCAGCTGTTATGAAAGTTACAGCATAGAGATCAATAATTTCATTCATGAATTGTTAGAAATAAATTCTAAGAAGAAAAGCTGGAGTTGACTATTCTGAAAAACATTGAAGATCTCCACCAATTCTTCTCACATGAAACTATGTGGAAGGTTTGACCTGACAAGATAGGACCTCAAACTCCAACTGACTGCCTTACTGATAAGGTGGCTATTTGGGGAAAGAAACACCAAGAATTGTATTTCACAAAGATGGATGCTTAAACACTATTGAGGTCTTTTATTGTAGTATCTACAACCTTATCACTTCCTTTATCCTAACCCAACTAATTATTTATTGCTAACATAACACCCATAATTTATCCTAACACAATCACCTCTTTATTGCTTGCAGCTTTATTGTAAAAAGCCAACTAAAAGCACAAGTAACAATAACCCAAAAAATACTCTAGCAACAGATTATTTTTTATTTTTTATTATACTCAAGCACATACAATCAAATTGAAATTTAACAGTCTAATGCAGCTTACCATACACATTCAACAAGCAAATCTGAACACCTCTAATGATATTAGTAACACACTGAAACTCAATCTACTGCTTGAGGGTTTCCATCCCAAAGAAAATCTAGCTGCCACATCTGAAGGATTCTATCTCCAGATGCTCAAAAGCTGCCGCAAACAGTTTCGAAGTCCTGAAAATGAAGTTGATTTTTGTTTTAATGTTTTGAAAAGTATCTTCTGTTTTTTCATCAATGCCTCTTATAACCCATGCACTCCAAATATTCCCCTAACATAGGCGGCTTCAGAAATTAACTGAGCAGCCCTTTCATCAATTTTAGTGCTTAACTGAGACATCCTTTCCTCAAGTTCTCCTCAATTGATGGTAATTTCTAAACAGTCAACTGTCAAAGGCACTGCTCAATCAATGCAGAAACCCAACAGTTAAGGCCACCTTATTCCAGTCCACTCCAGACCTAACTAACTGACCACACGCCCATCTTATTGCAGTCATAACTATCTGACAGAATCTACAAACACACCCCTCTATGCTACTCCTACGTTGACAGACCACCCTGTCAAGATAGGGACATTACATTTACAGACATCCTTTCCTCAAGTTCTCCTCAATTGATGGTAATTTCTAAACAGTCAACTGTCAAAGGCACTGCTCAATCAATGCAGAAACCCAACAGTTAAGGCCACCTTATTCCAGTCCACTCCAGACCTAACTAATTGACCACACACCCGTCTTATTTCAGTCATAACTATCTGACAGAATCTACAAACACACCCCTCTATGCTACTCCTACGTTGACAGACCACCCTGTCAAGATAGGGACATTACATTTATCTAGACCCAACAAAGCTCACAGCTTTATCCTAAACTAACCAAGACTGCCTTGCCGATAAGCTGGCCGTTTGTGGAAAGTCAGACCCACCAAGATTTGTATGTCCCAGAGATGGACACACTTAAAAGCTATTGAGACCTCCTATCGTATCTATAACCTCATTGTTTCTTTTATCCTAACCAAACTACTACTTTACTGTTAACTTAACACACATAACTTTATCCTAATACAACCACCTCTTTATTGCTAACAGCTTTATCTAGACCCAACAAAGATAGCAACTTTATCCTGCCCCAGACTGCATTATTTGTTTCCAACCTCCAAAAATCATTTAAAGCTAACATCTTTATCTAATGGGAGAGTTGGACAAGTTACAACTTTTATGATTCCAACCTCCAGTAATAATTTTAAGCTAACAGTTTATCTTATGAGAGAGTTGGACAACTTACAATTTTTTTGCTTCCAACCTCAAAAAATCATTTAAGCTAACAGCGTTATTTAATGAGAGAGTTTAACAATTTACAACTTTTATGATTCCAACCTCTATAACTCAGTCAAAGCTAGCAGCTTTGTTTGGAGGCAGAGCTAGATGATTCATACAAAATTGTTTTATTTATTATTACTGGGCTTCCCTTCCCAAAAAGTTTCATTTCAAAGCTTATTTAAGAGATGGGTACTGCAAAGGTTTCTCTTCAGATTCCCAGGAAGCCTCACTGTAGGCAATTACTTCCATCTTATGAGGTATTTCTTAAATACTCTGTTTCAGAGTTTTCTTTTTCCTTACATCAATGATAGCTTCTGGTTCAAAGACAAGTTGCCAATCTTTATCTAACAGTAGCAAACCAGTAGTAGCAATTAGATTTCCCATTGATTTCTTCAATCTTGACACATGAAAAACATTGTGGATCTTGTTTCCAACTAGTTACTTTATATTTGAAATTTCATGAAACCATCCAATCCTTTGAACTACCTTGTAATGCCCGTGATAGCATGGTTTCAATTCCATTTTCCTCTCTGCAATTTATATTGTTGTAGGGTTGCAACTTGGCAAAAACTATGTTTTTTATTGAAAGACCTCGATGATCTTATCTTGTAAGCATTATATTTCATTCCTTGTCCCTGGCTTGTAGTAAATGCTTTTTCAATTTACTCCGAACCTTCTTGTGATATTCTGAGGTTGATTTTCCTGGGGCTACTTGGAATTCTTGTTCTATCCAACTAATCATCCATGCCTTTGTATAAATAAAAATCTTGAAATGGAGATAGTCACATGGATACATTATATATCCTATTACACCAAAACTTAGCAAAGTGAAGTCACCTTACACATTGATTTTCAATTCCGAAGTCTAGGCTGGAAGATAAGCTTCAAATGTTTTGTTCACAATCTCCATCCTATCATATGTGCGGAAATAACTAATTTACCGTGTTAGAATAGTCCCAACCTTCTTAAGTAGCTCCATACAAAATTTTCCTGTGACTTTGACATCATAATTACTTATCAGAGGTACCCTGGAGCTTATAGACACACTTCATAAAAAACCTGGTCACTTGACTTGCTTCATAGTTCACTTCTACAACCATGAAATGAGCAAACTTTGTTAATCAATCAACAACCACAAGATACAATTTTTACCTTCTGATTTACAAAAATTGTAATGAAGCTCGTACTGATTTCTTCCCACTTCCCCTATGAGATATGTAGAAATTGTAGTAAGCATGGACTAAGTACATTTTCATTATTATTTCATTGGCATGTGTCACATTCAAAGAGATGTTTCTTCATGTGCATTCCTCAAGCCATGCCAAAAGAAATGCTCTCTTGCCTTCTTCTATGCTTTTAGCAAAACAAAATGTCAAGAGAAGTGATACTATGACTGATGATATAATTCCAAAACCTGCCTACAAAAATTGGATTTTCAACCCATCACTGCCGAATTATCAATTCACCGGTTAGAAGAGGCTCAAAATAATAATTTAAACAAAGAATTAGCTAATAGTGGCTAAAACCTTATTAATCAGACTATCTTGTTGAAAAATTATAGGCTTTTTAAAACTATGTTAGAATATGAGAACTGAAATTTCAGGGTCATTAGCTCGTCTTAAATCTTATCTTCCAAATGAATATTTAAGGAAGAAGAAAATATTCATCCTTCCCGAATAATGATGAGTTTTGTGGGAGATTTGAAATATCTGTAAGGAAAACACTTGTGCAGGTTAATCCAGAATACTCTTATAAATAAGTAACACCGTAAATACAACCATGGAACTCTAATTTTATTTTGAAAACTTTATTTAATCCTACAAAAAGATGACTAAATTATTTGATTCCGGCATGAAGAACTCATTTAGAGCTAAGAGCTTTATATTATGAGAATCTGGACCACATACAACTTTTATGATTCCAGACCGTATAACTCGTTTAAAGCTAAAAACTTTATCCGATTGAGATCTGAACAGCTTGCAGCTTTTCAGATTTGAGCCTCCATGACTCAGTTAGAGCTAACAGCTTAATCTGATGGCAGAGCTACACAATTTGGACTTTACTTATAAAAGTGATTTAATGAAGCTGGGAATCTCCAGGACACGAAACTGAGGTATTATCTACAAAAACTAAAACCCCTCCCAAATAGGCAATGCCAGACACCTCCGGTTCACATATTGTATAAAAGTCCTAAATAAACCCTACCAACCTATAAACAGCCATCGATACTATCTAGAAATAAAAAATAAGGAGGATTCTAATCATTAAATAATCCTCAGGAATTAGGCCATCAAAAACAAAATCTGCTAGTGATTGACTTCACATGATTTTCTAATTTATTAAGCTAAAATATTCTGCAACACCTAATCTAAATTAAAATCTACTGTCTTATGGTAATACATGCTGCAAAACCTGTTTTAGATCAAGTAAATTATGAGCCATAGTAGGACCTCTATAAATATGATAATGTATAGAAGCCTCGTAAGATCCTCGTGCCTCTACATTAGAGAATTTACTCCCACTTGCTTTCATTCGCTTTATAGGAAATAAATTACCTCAAGAAGACTGTTTTAGAGAGGAGTGTGTAGCTTAACTTAGCTTTGACCTAAAATTTATAGTGTTCGAGTGTAACCTAAAGCATCCAGCAATCTACTCTTTTAAACTGGTATAAAAATATATATTTAGTGATCAAAGTAGCCTTGAGAAATTTGCAGCCTACTTTTTAAAACTAATTGTATTTAAAATGTTATTAAATATTAATACATTCGTAAAACAATAAAATATGTTACTCTTCTTTACAAAATTCCATGATTCATAGTACTTCCTAAATAACTATAATGTACGCTTCAGTGTAAAGTAGTAGCATATGTATAAAAGAATAGACCTATCAATTTTTAAGTACTGTTAACAATTACAATATGAGACAAGATCTCTTCAAAGCCAAGCTTAACAAAGCTATTTTTAAGAAAAGTCAGCAAAATGAAAACAAATCAGTCTCAAACTTGACCGAAGTTTGCCTTCGCGTCCAAATTTTCCATTATAATTTATTACTTCCCGTCCACTATACTTCATAATTGGACATTTATAAGAGTTCGTATGAGTTTAAGGACAAGGAGATAGTGAAGATCGGCAATAATGAGGTCAACTCCAAAAGTATACTTTACTGGAGGACTAAAAACACTGAAATAATTTAGTTCAAAGAAATAGTTCAACTTCAGACCACCCGGAGTTCCCTTACCAAAATACTCTTGGCAGCCAAACCAAATCAGTTACAATATTGATTCTAATTGATCCTCACATCAAATTTGACTTTGAAAGTAGACAAATGCAGAAGAAAAACCGATAAACCGTGACAGTAAATTACTGCCGCAATTCAGCCAAAAATAAAACGATCACAGGCAAGATGTAATTTTTTTTTCAAGTTTCAAGTTAAAACAGAAATAAATGCAATTTTACACTCTATTATACCTCTTCTTTGAAGATCACGGGCTCAAAATACGACGACAAATCCTCAAAATTAAGCATGGAGAAATTTTCAGGCCACTCGCCGGACAAAATTTGTTCCGGCGTCTCGACCTTTGTCTCCACGCCATCCCCTGATGACGCCAACACAACGCCAGCGATTTTCTTCTTCTCGGCACCGGATCGCAATCCACAAGCCGCTGGAAAACGTGATCGCTGAAGATAAAAAGGCGACCGGCAATTAACAATCGCGGAGACCTTGCTTATTCCCGTACATTTCCCTAACCGCTGTAAAGGCAAGAGATTCGAACCCTGGACGATTTGCGTGGCGGTAGCCATGGATTCCGAGCACCAAATTCTTTTCCTGTTCGCAGTAATTTTGCTACCAAACCGGTACCCTTTCTCCCTGGAGAGTGTGCTGTATTAAACCTCAGATGCGTTCGGAATTAAACCCAAATTCACCAGAAATTCAATTTCATTTCTATTTCCGTACATAACGGATAAGTTGGTGGCGCCTCGTAGGTGTGTAAACTATATTTAATGTGTGCGCTGGTGGTTTAGGATTGAAAAAATGTCTGCGTGCGCCCCTAATCTAGGTGTTACCCTAATAATTGAGAAAGGCTACCTTTACAGGATATAACTCCGCACTACAAATTGACGTCCACTCGTACGACGAGGGTATCAAAGTGGGCCATGTCTATCCACCATATTGATATTACCAAAGTAAAGATTAATTAATTATTTTGATCTTACTTTTAGTTATTTTTAAAAGAGTTTTTTATTCTTAATTTTTAGATATTTTATTTTTGGGTGTTGACTCAAAATTAATTTAAATAATAATTAGTAATTGTAAATTTAAATTTCAAACTTTTAAATTTAATTTTCATATTATCTTTTTATCTTTATAATGATCTTATCTTTACTTATTTTTATAATGGTTTTTAATTTTTAGGAAAAAAATTCTCTCATTTTTAATTTTTAGATATTTTATCTTTCTTTAAATTAGATGTGTGAGTTTTGATTCAAAATTGACTTAAATAATTAGTAATTGTAAATTTAATGCTCAAACTTTAACTTTAATTTTTAAATTGGAATATTATCTTATCTTTGCTTGTCTTTAAAAGAGTTTTTAGTTTTTAGATTTTTTCATTCATTGTTAATTTTTAGATATTTTATCTTTCTTTAAGTTACATGTGTGGATGTTGACTTAAAATTAATCTAAATAATTAGTAATTGTAAATTTATAGCTCAAACTTTTAAATTTAATTTTCAAATTTGAATATTATCCTTCTTATCTCAATAATGATCTTATCTTCTCTTATCTTTGAAAGAGCTTTCAATTTCTAGATTTTTCCTTTAGTTTTGAATTTTTAGATATTTGATCTTTCTTTAGATTAGATGTGTGGGTATTGACTTAAAATTGACCTAAATATTAATTGTAAGTTTAAAGTTCAGCCTAAAATTTAATTTTTTAAGTTTAAAGTATATCTTATCTCCATAAGGTAAGAATTGATGCAAATAGTGAATGATGGCAGATGCCAGTTAAAGACTCTCTCTCTCTCGACATATATATATATTATTAATAAATGATTTATATATGCTAGTAGCATTCATAGTGCAACATGGAAGACAAATTTATTAGGGTTAGAATGGGGTTGGTGTGGGGTAGGGTTAAGTTTAGGGTTTAAGATTTAGGATAGGGTTAAGATCGAGGGATATGGTTAGGAGTTAAGATTAGGATTACGATTGGGTTATGAATGAAATTAGGATCAAGGTTGGGGTTAATGCTAGTATCTCTGATTAGGGTAGGATTGTGGAAGCTTGATATCTCTAATTATAATTAGGATTGGGCAAGAGTTATGGTTACTTGGTAGGGTTAAAGTTAGAGAATAGGATTAGGCTTAAAGGTTAGGGTTAGGATTAGGTAGGGTTAGAATTAGGGTTAGGGTTAGGACTAGAATTAGGGTTATGATTGGGGATTGGATTATGGTTAGGGTTAGGGTTACAATTAGGGTTAAGGTTAGTGTTAGCAGTAGGGTTAGGTTTAGGATTAGGGTTTGAGATACAATTAGGGTTAGGTTAGGGTTAGGGTTAGGTTATTGAATCATAACCCTAACCCTTACCCTAATTGAATCATAACCCTAACCCTAACTTGATCATATTTGAATCTCAAACTTAACAAAAACCTCATTTTTTGTTGTAAAACACAAACCCTTACCCTAATTGAATCATAACCCTAACCCTAACCCTAATCATATTTGAATCCCAAACCTAACAAAAACCTCAAATTTTATTGTAAAACACAAACCCTAACCCTATTCCTAATATTATTTGAACCTAAACCTAATCATAATCCTTAGCTTTATTAGAGAACCCTAATGCTATACCTAACCCTAACTAAAACCTAATTAAACCCTAACTGTAACCTTAATTATAACCCCAATTGAATCCTAGCCTAATTGAATTGTACCCCTAACCCTAACTCTTACCTTAATTGAACCCTAATACTAATTAAATAATAACCCTAATTGAACCCTAACCCTAATTGAATATTACTTCTAATTGTAATAATAACCCTAATCAAACCCTAATTGCAATCCTCATTTATCCCTAACCCTAATTGAACCCTCATAATAACCCTAACCATAATTGAACCCTTATTAAACCTTAACCCTTATTGAACTCTAAACCTTAACATAAACCTTAATTGAACCCTAACATTAAATTGAACAATAGGGGAGAGGGGCCCATAGTGGAGCGGGGTCCAATAGTGGGGATAGAAGTAGTCCTCAGTGGGTCCCATAGTGAAACATCTTAATATCCAATTATAAAACACTTTTTATCCATAAAATACACAAACTGACAAATCATGTGATGCCATATCAACACACCAATAAAACATGACTTAGTGCACCACTATTGGTCTCACTTTTTTGGGAGGTCTTTTTTGGATACCTAAACAAAAAGCATGTTGATGTGGCATCATATTGATAATGTGGCCCTAAAATGAAATATAGAAGCACGTGAGTTGTCAAATAAACTATTATACAAAATTGAGAGTGATTTGAAATTTCCACGTAGGATTTTGACAAAGGCAAAGTTAGGGTGCTCCACTATAGGCCCCTCTCCCCTAACCCTCACCTTAATAGAGTTCCCTAACCCCAACCCTAACCCTAACCTTAATAGTACCTTAACACTAATCCTAATAGTAACCCTAACTAAACCATATCTCTAATTAAAATATAACCTTAATTGAATCTTAACACTAACCCTAACCCTAATTGAACCTTCATCGAACCCTAACCTTAATTGAATGCTAACCCTAACCCTAAACTCTAATTGAACACTAACCTTTACCCTAATTGAATTGTAACTCTAACCTTAAGCCTAATTGAACCCTAACCATAACACTAATTGAACCTTAACACTAACCCTAACTTTAATTGAATACTAATCCTAATGTTAATTTATATTTAACTATAATTATAAATTTATTGTAAATATTTATTTTTTAATTTTAAATTTAAATAAATAGATTTTTAAGATTATGATTATAAGTAATTAAAATATATTATAATTTATTATCTTATTATTTTTATATATTATATATAGATATATATAACAATTAAACTTATATAAATTATATACAATAATAACTTTATATAATAGTTATATTTTAATTATTGTATTTTAAATAGTTTTTTAGTTATATTTTAGTTATCACATTTTAAATAGATTTTTTAATGATATTGCACTCATGTATGGATCTTGATGTTAGCCTTCATGGTAGATCAAGCAATTTTGAAGTAAGTTATTTGAAATAAGATAAAATTTTATAACCATTATTTATATATTTCACATCTTAACTTAAATATGATTACCTTTAAAATTATATCTTATTTAAATACAATGCACTTATATTTTATCAAATATTTAAATGTTAAAGTACAATACATTTCACTTTTTAGATTATCATCATTTGATCATTCTAATTAAAAATTTGATATAATGTGTTAATTTTTATGGTTTTTGTTAGATCTTCTCTTCTTAATTTATGGTTGTTTTGACAATATTAAATGACAACTAAAAAATAGTTTAAAAGATAGATTCATAAATTGATGTGTTAGTACTTTCTATATACTTGATCATCATATTCGTGAATTTTAACATAAAATTATATCTTTTTATTTCTTTAGTGAGAACTTTTTTTAATATGTTAAAAAAATATGTTCCATCGCAATGGTTTAATAGTGGGAATCTCAACATTATACATAGTTGATTGTCTATATTTTAAAATGTGTAAGAATGGTATGAACATCCATCAAAATATTATGAGATAAATTGTGATATATTTGGAATGAAATACATTTCAATATCTCAAACAATTAAATAATAATAAGAAGAAATGATCACCAAATTTGAATGTGGACAAACATGATATTCGACATGAATATTGTAACAACCCCGGTGTTCTACTCAATAAAATTTCAAATTTTTCACCTAAAGTGAATGAACCATGATGCCATAACATAGAAATTAAAAAAAAAATTCCATAATGCAAATTACATGCACATTTGAAATAAACACTATTCCAAACTTCCATTGCATTTCATTGTAATTTCACAAATCTTTTCGTAACATGGATTTCATATTGAATAAACTCAAGTTTATCATTCATGATTACATTCTTCCATATAAATGGGTACATGATACATACATAGCTTAATCGAGCTTCATTTGGCAATAGATTTATAAATCGGTCATAATGTCGCCACATTGGTGCATACATTCTAGATGTCTCCATTCCCTGGTGCATACACTCTAGTTGTCCCTAATACTGGCACAAATATCCACAAACCTATACTGCCAACTAATGAGGAGAAGCATCACTCAAACACTTTTCTGCCAATCATAGACTCAAATGCAATCCCCCACAAATCTACCGCATATAGCAAGATGTCCCTACCCTTCGACGAAGAGATTGGTTGGTAAAACCCCATATCAATAGCCTATTTGAGCTTAGTGTTGTGTCCTACATAACTAGAACCTAATCATACAGTAGCTACACCTATGAGTATGAAAATCTCGAACTAGAATGCATAAAAGGAACACATTAAATTGGCAGTGTAACCAGTGGCAAATTACACGACTTTGGCCAAAGTATTCTTACTCAGTACTTCAAGTGACATTCATCTTATTCACATACACTACCATAGCTCAATTTGGATTATAACCATTCATATACTATGCTTAGGTAATTTCCTTCCATGGGTAATCATTAACCTCTGAAATAACGTATTCCCCTTTTTCCTAAAACACAATGGTATCCCTACAGATAAAGAATAAGCATAAGTTACCCCCTTAAATGGATAATCTAATCCCAGGTATAATATATGAGCTTTTCTAGTCTACAAGTTAGCTTTTCATAAATAACTTATCAAGCTATTTCCTTCAATGGACAACCTAGTCCCAGGAATAACTTTATATTCTAAAGTATAGCTACATAAGCTTCATCTTATCATAGAATAAATATTCAATAAATAACTGACTTCATTCAAGAATATATCCCAACAATAAGTGATTCTCATCAAGAGAATAGTCTCATCAATGAATGACCTCAATTGAAGAATAATTGTATCAATAAATGATTCCATTCGACAGTGTAATCTCCTTAGTAAAAAGGATTATT
>VDFB02021566.1:26765-175899 GCA_007258455.2 Sequoia sempervirens
TTTCTCTCTAGAATTCCACCAAAGAATCCTAGAAAAGAATTCATCATAAAATCTACACCGCAAAGTTGTGGATTCATTTCACCCCACTCAGCCATCTAGGGTCATCATTGATGATGCCCTTCTCCATCCTACACTTAGCATTCCTCTTCCAACTCCTAAAACCATCCAACCCTAATCCCCATCTACTACTCCTAGCATTGTCCAACCCCAATCCCATAAAGCTCATGAATCCCCCATCCATCCATCTACCCAATTTATGGAATATATCCAACACTCCTCTCCCACTACATCTCCCACAAAAATCCAAACATTTCAAGAGATTTTTCCAAAGCATACTAATACATCCCTCCATACAAATCAAGATCCTACCACCTCACCTAATCCCTCTCTTGATCACTTGCCATCCCCTCATCCAAATCAAGATCCTACCACCCCATTTAATCCCCTTCATGATCCTTCACCTCTTGTTATCCAAATCATCCCAACACCGTCACTTAATCCTTTTAGTCCTCTTACCTTCACCTATGGTGGTACTCTCACAATAGAAGAACAACTCATAACCACCACCTATCTTCCTCCACCTAATATTGGACTTGAATCTTGCTTCCAAAATAACAAACATCCTAATATAAACTGAATGCTCAAGAACATGAACTATCAAGGAAAAGGTTTAAACCTTCATGAGAAAGGTATTTTGGGGCCCATCCATATCAAAGAAAATCCATGTCCACAAGGCCTTGGCTACATTCTCAAGGCTCACAATCCAAATATGTTGGTACAACAATTGTGAAACCTAAGAGGGATTCTTCCAAAACCACAATAGGGGCCTCCTCCTTCCTCCAAAAAAAAATATTATCCCACCTCCTCCATCATAGCCACCTAACACATCACCATCCCTCCTTAATCCTCTAAATCCATCTTGGGTCCCTATGTCCCACAATCCACCATCACATATCCTCCACCAACTAAATTTATTTTGGGCCCTTATATCCCAAAATCCTATCCTCGATCTCATCCTACTCATCCCCTCATCCACCAATCCCATATCCCTATCACTCATCATAAATATCCCACTCCCACAATCCCTAGTCAGGATCAACAAAGGAACACCTACATGAACACCATCCAACATCTTCCCTCCATGAACTCTATCCAAAATCCTACCCCTATCACTCCATTCATATCCCCTCCACATAATCCATATCCCCACACCCATATTATTGTTATTGGAAGCAATTTTGATGCCCAAGTAAAAACTCATAGAGCAAAACATCCACCAAAATATAAGGATCATCATGTCCCTTCAAAATGACATGCTAAAAAAATGTACCAACTAATCCAAAACTCGCATAGTCCACCAAGGCTCACCAAAGAAAAACTAAAAACCATGTGGATCCCAAAGCCAATAGAAGCAATGCATCCAAAAGAAAAATATAAAATGGCATCCAAAGTTACTAATCCAAAATCTAAGCACCCTCATCCTTCATCTCCTAACTCCATTTTGGGCCCCTATGTCCCAAAATCCAATATAGTATATAGTTCGTCATCCTCAAATCCTACATCAACTCCTCATACAATCCTTCGACACCCATCACAATGTGTGTCAATGATGGTTTTGACAACATTCCCCCATCACAATCCCCTCCCATCCTTCCTTTCATACACTTCTCAACATTTAATTAATTATCCCACATATCTCCCCCATCAAACCCATTTAATCCATGCCTTTGCATAATCCACTTGTCCAAACAAGATTGTACCAATATCCAATAATCACTCTAAATGGGCTTTTATTACCTTAGTATGGAACTAAATGTTTGAGTCCTTCCTCCATCTCCCTATCACCCATACATTATCTTCCAAATCCATTTATCAACATTCTTATCATCCCTTTCCATCCATACTATTCCAAAATAAAATTAATTTTTAAAAAAAAATAATAATAATTAAAATAAATAAATCCAAAATCCAAAAAAGTAAAGTAAAAAATTCATCCGATGGTGAAAATTTGGCAAAAAAAATGCCTTGGGAAAGTACCTTAATGAAAACCTGGCCAATAGGCATCATGTGTAAATCCTCGCCCTCCCCCATCCATTCGCTCTCCACACTTGGGGACATTTTTCTTCGAGTTACCCATTCATCATCTCCTTCATCCCACCCATCATATCCTATCAATTCCAATTCCTCCATTCCCTTTCAATCTTGATAAGATAGGGACAACTATCCATACATACTTTAGACATTTCTTGGCACATATTCCCCCATTACACACTTTTATTCTCTTAATCTTCCTATCCTTCCATCAATCCATCTAATTCTTCCACACATCTCCATATTCCTTATCCACCCATCATCATATCATCTATCTCTATTATCCTACCAACATCCTATCATAAGAATTCTAGTGCCTCAACATACATGACATATCTATAATGGGGCATCTTATTCCTTTGTGATATAGCCCTTGGAGATCTCATTCACAACCTCCACCCATCCAATAATTCCTACCATTCCCCATCCCCTACCTTCATCCCATAATCTTTCCATCTCCCAATCCTTATCTCCCTATCCCTTCCTCTCATAATCCTTTCATCTCCCAATCATTATCTCCCTATCCTCCATCCCCAATCCCTTCTACATTATCATCCTCCCATCCTTTAATCCCTCATCATTGGTATTTGGCTATAGGACACACATGCAATCCAATACCATCCACCTCATCATATTCCCAGTTGGTCCTTTCATAATTTGGATGATATCTCATTTTTTAGCTTCTTGCATGAACTCATTGATGTATCTTATTAATCCTTAAACATAATCACAATCTTCATACGACATACCAAGATGTAACACAATTAACATCCCTTGTACATATTGTATGCATTGTAGATAGTGTTGTCGCATCCATTACCTTCATCCCTCCATTCTTGTTTTTCCCATCTTGTCCTATCCCCCATCCGCCCATCCCAATCATTGTCTTGTCCCCGCCTAATTGTTGATCCAATATACATTTCATTTATCCCTTTTATTCCTTCCATTATCTCTTCACCCTTCCATAACCTATCACTTACCCCTTTCTATCCATCATCTTACATCATCTTCCCTTATCTACCTTACATCCTCTCATCCATTTTGATAGCACACTTTTGTTCTCTTGAACCTGCATGTCCTCTCAAGGGGGCATCCTCATCCTCATCCTCACTCTCATCACCTTTCCACCTATTTACTCCTCCTTTGAACGACTGGAGCATTCCCCCAATCCAACCATTTTCTTCCAAGTGTTATATTTTAATCCTGTTTGAAATGATGATACTTCGTAACACCATCTCAAAGAGGGGCAAAATGCAGACACCTAAAATTGACACACCATCATTATCCAACTATTTCTTCTATAATTGATTGAATACAACCCTTATTATTCAATTATCTCATTTCAATCCTCTTATTAATTAAATAATATTTTATTATTTAACTAATAAATTTAATATCCATCCAGTATTCACCTACACCTTATTTCTAGCCTAAATCATGTAATCATTTATTTCCTATAGTCCACCTTAAGTGAATAAAACCAATTATTTATTTACCTAAGTCCCACACCTCTTTCCTAAAAAATTAAATAAATACTTCACACTCCATCAAGTGAGCTAATCCACTTAGTCCCTTAATCCCCCATTTACACAATCTAATTCTAGTCAATTCATGTATTTAATTTTTCTATACACTCCAAGTGAGCCAATCCACTTGGCCCCTTAATGCCCCATTTGCACAATCTAATTAGTCAATTCATCTCAAATCATGCACATTCCCCACCTGTGTACATAGGAATGGATCTTGTGTACACAAGGCATGGGCCTTTGTACATGTGACCTTGCCCATCCCTTTCCATCTTATCCATCCACTTCTTCCAAGTTGATCCTAATCATCCATTCCATAAGCCAAAAATCTATAAATTCACCCTCATTCAAGTCATTTCCATCATTTTCATCAGCAACCTTGAATGCAATGTTACGTTGCTGAATTTGGAAGCACACATCCAAACATCGAAAGGGAAAATCCACTTAATTGTACATCTAAGACGTCTAACATGGAGTTTTATGTTTTTAAATGGATTTCTTAATGCCTAATCTAGTTGTTTGTAGCCAATTGTGTTGTTCAATTTAATGTTTTAAGTTGTCCACTCATAACATGATTTACCTGTGCATACAATGTACAATGAAATTGTCATGCTTTGTCCTAGGTGATGAATAACGATTTAGCTTTGCCCTTTTATAGAACACTCTTCACTCACAAATTAACACATTTCACATTAAGTCACCAAAAATAGCTAATTGAGATGGAAATCAACTTAAGCCCAATTTAAATTTTGAATTTATAAGTTTAAAGTCAAATCTGCACCACAAATTAGACTCCAAATAAAAAATAGTTAATATGAAGATTAAATGTGAACTCTAAAAATGCATAGTGATAGCATCATATCATATTCTTGTTAATTGACACCTTTTATACAAAACCATGCCCCACTTCTACACTAATCATTGCGTTAAAAGAGAACCCAAACAAAATATGCCTAACACCAAATGAAAAAGTGCAAACCAGATGAAAAAGTGCACAGTAGACATTTCTAATGTTAATCTTTTATTTTTCATTGAGAGCGAGCAGAACGAGCTATTTGGCTTGGACCTACGAAAAAGTGACTTGTCTCAAGACTATGATATGACTGCTATAAACTCTTTAAATTCGTTAACCTTGTACTATTTTGAATTATCTTCCTTATTAGTTTATGGTGTCAATGCTACAAGAGTCCTTATAATTCCCTTACCTTCTATCATATTTCAAGGTCTTTCGAATATTTTTTGAAACGTTTTCTTATACACATCTCTGATCGTCCTTGAACGAAATCTCGCTGCCATCGGAATTTGGAATCCTTCAGTAAGCAGTAACGTATGTGAAAAATCTCAATGTAAATTAAACACATCGTGATGCAATAGAAAACAGGAAACCAATAAGAGGCGTTCCCAGAGCCGTGAGTTGAAATTAAAAACAGTTGCCTAAGTCAAAAGGAAATAAAAAGCAAACGCCGATAAATCAAGCATTTGAGGCTAACAGCATAGTCTCCAGCATCAGCTTACGTCTTAGTTTTTTTAATTAGCACGGTGCATAGATTTTAAAATAGTGGACCAGCTTAGTATATGATTTGAAAGTTCAACTGGAAGTACAGGGGGGGTTGTATCTATGCAGCCACTGCTTACACACATTGACAGTGTATTTTGTCTTCCCTACCGTTTTCCATTTACTTTTCTATGGCAAGACAATGAGATTACGTTTCTATGTCAAGACGGTTTGTTTAGATGTTCCACAGTAACCCTTCACTTTTATCACCACTACAAATGTAGTTTTCTTTTATAATTCAATGAGACCAAATCCCACATTCACAAATTCATTTATCCTTAAAGAGAGCAATCTATCAATTATTTCGTTTCACAGATTTGTATGGATCAAGAAACAACAGCACCATCTAGTCCTACGACCTCGCAAGCTACTTTCAGTTGAAATATGTCCTCTCTAACCAACAAACTTTCTAGTGTAATAAAATCGTATCTTGTGATGGGATGGGTGACCTCCCGGGACGGTCCAGTGCTTCACCTCTGTGAGCATCACCTAGATGCAATGAGTGCTAAGTGGACCATTCATTATCATGAGAGATGGGTTCTTGTGAACCACTACTCATGAAACATTGGTCAATGAGTTTGACTCGAAAACTACACGGTTGAATCCTGATAGCAATATTATAAAAATTGTATCTGCCACCTTGTACCTTTTAAAAGTCCAGCATTAACAAGTATTTTCATTTATCTCCTTGAAAATATATCCCTAGGGAAATTTTCAAGCAGTGAACTTGCACTAGTAAACACTTAGCATATAATTAAACATTCCATCAAGTAGAGAGTTCTTTAACTTAAGCAAACAAATTTTCCTTGAAGCATATTCATGTGGGAAAGAAGTTCAATTCAAGCGATGCAAACTTGACAGCAGCACAATGTAAATATTATACCCATAAAAGCTCTATTTGTTTAAATACATTAAAAGAGCCTTATACATACCAAAATTTTCAAATACAAGTAAATAAAGCATGCCCGGTTTTTTAAGGATTGAGTCAATATAAATACTCTAACGAAAAACATATTATTTAAATATACATCATGCACATCTGAGTTCCTAGAAACTTTCTACACCCTTCAGTGTTGAGCATCTGCAATGCATGTCTTTGGTAATCTCTCCTCAGAAAACCATTTCGTGGAGAGTCAAAAAACAGTGTACGCAAAATTCAGCTAGGTAGTCCCTCCAGTGCATTGAAAATATCAGTACGGGTTACGATTCCTACATCCAAGATTACAGAATTAGCTTCCAAATTGATTGTCGAGGCATTCCTGAGAACATAAAACAAAATATCTGTAGTACAAATCCTGCACTTACCAACAACCTGTGCCTGATCATTTACTATGGGAATTCGATGAATTTTGGATTTTAGCATCAGAACAGCAGCATCTGCACGGTTCAGTAATATTTAGCAGATTTACTCTATGTGAATCAAATAAACAAATGGAAAATCACTTTATTTTCATTCTAAAACATTTGAGATTTTCTACAGCCCCTGGCAATGTTTGTTTATAATTGAGAGTGGTTTATTTTCAGTTTGAACCAGCAACATATGTAATTTCATTTCATCAGTCTTGTCATAGGTTTGAGATTTTGAAGGCAAACCTAAGACAGTCTTTTCGGCAGATAAAGTTATTGCTGGTGAGCTCATGACCTCACCGACAGTTGATTTTAACTGCAAGAACAAACTCAATAACAGCATTAGAGTTCGAATTGCATACCCAAACTTTGAAAGAAAGCAAACTAAGTAGCTACATATTACAGACTAAGAGAACACCGATCAAACTAAAATACTAACAAATTTTGCAAAAAGAAAGAAAAAAACGAGCTGAAATAGATTGTGAAGAACTACTTGTAACTGGGACCATAACGAGCTCCCACATGATATTCATGCAAGTTGTACAGTAGACAACATAAACTCTCAGCTGTATAACTTAACATGACCGGAAAACACTGGATCAATTTGCCTCACAATGATGAGGGGTCTAATTAATGACAGCCTTATTCTTGCAGCCAAGTGCCAAAAAGTGCCAAAACCACTCAGGACACACTATCCACTGCAAAAATCATTAGAGACAACAGCAAAATCAGATTTTATTACTGCTGTAAAACAGAAATGTTACAGGCAAATGTTTGTTGCTGCTGAACAGAACATGCTACAAAACATTGTTTTATTGCTGCAATTTGCAAATTGAAATGCTACAGACAGATTTGAACAGATCACTACAGGCGGCAGTTATTTGTTGCAAACAGAACACTACAGACTGCTACAAAACATGTTACAGGTAGCTGCTTAACACCATATAGGCAGCAACAGAACATGTTCAGAAAAATTCCTCAGTTTCCAACATTTGGCTTGCTAACTCTTCACCTTCCATGCCGACTCTTCAAATCCCCCGACTTCTTGCCACCTTTCAGTCCTGGGCATGCAATCACTGCAATGCTCTTCATTCAAACAATGATTACTGTCTGGATGCCTGTTTTCTTTTTCTTTCTCTTTTTAATACAATGCCATTCATCCCATCCATGTCATCCTTCTGACACTCCCCATTCTCTATAAAACAAGTTGGACTTTCACATCCTCTTTCTCCAGAATGAGCAAGTTGTCACAGTATTCCTCACAAGGCATGCGCTCCCCCATTTGAAAGAGATCAATTCTCGTCCATCCAGGTTGAATGAAACTATTAAAAAAACAAAACGTGTTGTTTCCTTTTGCCCAACTCCTCATTGTGCCCACTACAAACTGTTGTAAATGACATTCTACAACTACTTGAATTGTTGTGAATGGTTTTCTACAGCAACTGTGTGACTGCTACGTAATTACTTTCCGTAGCAACAGTGACTTGTGAAACAACTTCATCCCTGGCCATTTCTACACAGTCTGCCAATGCCTGTGCTTGCAAATCACCAATTGGTTTTGAGCGATGCAAGATTGCTGCTTCACACAAGGACAGTCATGCATCAAAAACAATATTAATCCTTCAAGGAAGAAAATTATAAAGCAGTCCATTTCATTCTTTGATCTGTATTTTATCTTTGTGGTATTCAATCATCTGTCATAGCAATATGTAAACGGACAAATTTTCTAATTTTTTTCTACAGTACAAGGATGAATAAGAACATTTATGGAGAAATGAGGGACTGATTTATTCCATGCGAAGCATAGTTCCACAGGGATGCGTCCCCCCAGAAATGAAGCCATTTTGGAGAGAGGGACATTCCCCCCGTTTCTCTGCCGCCTCTGGGACGTTTCATTTATGAGGGGACTTCTGGATGTCCCCGAGACTTCCACGCGTCCCCCAAAATGCAGGAGACTTCCAGATGTCCCCCTTAAAAAGCAATTGAAAATGATTTTTTTTAGAAACAAAAGCTTAAATTTATAAATTTTAAATTTTACAGTATTTTTGAAAGCCTAAAAGGCTAAATCGACATGCCTTTAACTTAATTTTTCATCTATAGCTATTTTCATTTTGGCCGAGTGTTTACACGACTGTCTCAGTGTGAACGTGGGCATTTGTCTGAGCGGGAGAATCTGAAGTAGAACCAGGTACGAGGGTTTTGACATTTTTGATTCATTTTTTAAAAAAATTTATGCTTTGCTGGATGTCCATACCCGTCCAAAGCTCCTACGTCCCACAAGCCCGCACTTCATTGCATCCCACGAGATGACATCTCTTTGACGCATTCAGTCTAACAGTTCCCATGCCTTGCCCGTGCTTGCATAAAACAGGGTGAGTCGACCCCTCCCAGCTGCAACATCTCATTCTAGTCCACAGTTAATATCGACCAGAGGCTAGAAGTAGAGCACTTTAATTTTCATTTTTCAGTCTCAGTCTCTCAGACTCTCAATACTGTCTGATACATAATGAGCAAAATATATTTAAAATGATTAATGAAATAGATATGGTTAAACAACCATAATTTCTATTTCATTAATCATTTTAAATTTATTTAAAATTAGTTTTAATTTTTAAATTTTAATCGATACAAATTTTTAATTTACAGGCAGGAGGATGCTGGCAAAGGTTGTGGAATCTAAAGCAAAAGCAGATTCCACAACCTTTGCCAGCATCCTCCTGCCTGTAAAAAAATGGTTGCTTTGGAACAGGGTATGTACATCCATTAAAGCATAAATTAAACTAAAATAATAAAGCATTCAAATTGCATTTTTATTTTTTGTAACATTGTAGCCTATAGGTCTGATTTTTTTTAACATTGTTTTTTGGCATTTTGCAGCATCATCATCATAATGAGTTCATACAACAAAAGTGACGATGAGGATCAAGAGGTTGAACCAGAAATTCGAAGTGAAAATGAATCATCTAATGATCCTGAATTTCAAATAGGAGGGGAGGGTGAACATGGCTCAAATACTCAAACTGACACAAGTTTTGGGAGTAAAAATGATAGCTGCCCTTCACAACTCCTTGAACAATGGGCCAAGGGCCCCTTTGATCCAAAATCACCTTTAAAACAATTTGCATCTAAGATAGCTGCAAAGCCTAGGGCAACTGGGGGCACTAGAAAATGGAAGTGCCACATGTGTGAACTTACATAGTTTGAAAGCATTACAAGAACTAATGCTCACTTTCTTCTTGTTCGAGGAAAAGGTATAGATGTATGCAAAGTTGTGGAAGGTAACTTGAAGTACAAGGCTGAAATTTTAAAATTATGGGGTTGTAATGAGGATGAAGTACATATTTCTGCTACGTTGCCACAAAGGAATAGGGATTATCAGATTTCAACAATTTCTACTTCTACTTTGCAGAGTCTAAGGCCACCAAATCCATTCAGTTCAAGTGCACCAAAGCCTAAGGGGAAACGTAAGATGGCATCTTCACAACCATTGTCAAATTTATTCAATGTGCAAGCAAAAGATGAGGCAGATGATGCCATAGGAAAATTCTTCTTTGCCAATGGCATTCCATTCCATGTGGCTCGCTCTCCTTATTATAAGGAAGTCATGTCAAAGATAATAAGGGCAAGACAATCATATGTGCCACCAGGAGAGACTAAATTGAGGACAACAATCTTGGATCAAAACTATTCCAAGATTAATATTTTGATGCTGAAGATGAAGAGAACCTGGGTCACAAGTAGATGCAACATAGTCATGGATGGGTGGGCAGACATTAGGCATCGTTCACTCATCAATATCATCATTACATCTACAGCAAGGCCCTTATTTCCTTAGGGCTATTGATTGTTCAAGGCATAGCAAGGATGCCCATTATCAATTCCAGATCCTCAAGGATGCTATAGAGGAGGTTGGGCCACAAAATGTGGTGCAAGTAGTGACAGATGTGGCCCATGCGTGCAGAGCTGTAGGGAAGTTGATTGAGGCAGCCTATAGACATATTTGGTGGACTCCTTTTGTGCATGGTATGAATAATGCACTTAAGGACATGGGTAAAATCAATTGGATCAAATCAATTGTCAATGATGCTAGAATCATCTACTGTTGTACCTGAGGATGCTTGTGATTCCATAGTTTTGGTTCCTAGGGATTCAGTGCAGCAGGACATACATAGTCTTCCAGAGATGGCTACTTGGGACGATTACTTGACAGACATTGCTGGTTTGTTTTGTGAGTCCCACATTGGAGATTTGGGAGACATCACTTTAAGTTGCCTAAAAAGACATGCCCAACATAAAAATAACTCAAGTTCCTTATAATAACTTAAGCTCAGTTAAGTTGCATCAAAAGACGTGCACTCAGCTTAAAATTAGAATTAAAAACAAGCCAAGGACTTCATTTCTTACCCAATGATGCTCTATGTCCTCTTCCTCTTGGGTAAACCAAGGAAATGACAACTAATCTGCTGGTAATCATCTTGATTTGAGTTGGGGACATTATAGTCCTCCCCACCCAAAGAATGCTTGTCCTCAAGCATTTGAAGGCTTGGATGCTTAAGAATCTCCTCTCCTTTCCATGTTGCATCCTTCAACGACAAGTTTTTCCATTTGATAAGGTATTTAGAAATTACCTTATTCCTCAACCTTTTCTCCCTTACTTGCAAAATTGTTTCCAGATTAAGTATCAATTTACCCTCTTCATCCATGGGGGGCAATTCCGCAGAAGGTGCCACATGCTGTCCAAGTGCCTTTTTGAGGCATAACACATGGAATACATTGTGGATCTTGCTTGTAAATGGCAGCTCCAGCTCATATGCTACTTCACCAATTCTCTTAATTACCTTGAAAGGCCCATAAAATCTGGGTTTAAGCTTTTCTGCTCCACTTACCTTCAAGGAAGATTGTCTATAAGGTTGAAGACGCACAAATACCAAGTCTCCCACCTCAAAAGACCTCTCAACTCGATGGCGATCAGCATATTTCTTCTATTGTTCCTGTGCAATCTAAATATTCTCCTTGAGTTCATGCAAGTCAGCAAAAGATGGACCTCCCTCGAAACCGTAATGATTCCCTAGAGCCTTCCAACACAAACCTACCATCATCTTTTCAACATGATCAAAATGGTTTAGAGCTGCCACAACCATACCTTTATTTACCCTTAGTTGACCTTCCAAAGGGTGTGACTTACGAGACCCAACACCTCCATGCAAAACTTCAAATTGGTCTTCATAATCATGCACCTCCAAATCAGCTTCCTTCTTGGCCTCTTCTCCATTACATCCATGAGTAAAAACTAGGGTATCATCATGCTCTATCAAAGGGTCACCACCAAAGTAATCATGATCTTCTTTAATGGCTGATCTAGAAAGTGTATGTACAGCTATGACCTCTTTAACCAACAAGTGATCCTCCACATCTTGCAATGTCAAATCAGTCTTATCCAAACCTCTTTGTTCACCACATATTGAAATTTCTGAATTGCCATCATTTGTATGAACAACATCCATCTCAAAGATACCCAAACCACAATTTGATTCCTTGCCAAGATGAGGTAAAGGTGATGAAGCAATGCTAGGCTCAATTAGAGGAATATCAAACAAACTCATACCTTCTTGTAGTTGATTTAACATGGCTGGTTTGACAATCTCCATGGCGGTATCTTCTTCAATCTTCATGTGCTCTTCATTTGTAGCTTCAATAGGTGACTCTTCTTCAATCTTGTAGTCATCTTGAAGTGTCATGTGCTCTTCACTTGTAAATGCATGGAGTGATTCTTCTTTAGGGCCTCCACATGTATGACTAGGTGTCTGAACACCTTGACATGTGAAACAACGTTGTTCTCTCCTCAATTGATTTTTCCTCTTCCGAGGTTCACTTGTAGGTTGTAAATCATGAAGAAGAAATTCTTCTTTCTTTCCTTCCTCTTCTTTTTTCTTTGCAAAAAGAGGATTTAATGTTTCAAGATGTTCTAACCTTTCCTACAACCCGTAATTTTGTTTCCCTTGATTCCACTGTTTTGCTTTGGCTTGGTGCATTTGGTGACCTCCAAATAATCTCTAAATGAGATGGCTGATTGAAAATCTACCCCAAAAGCTTGATACTTAGCCAAAATTTTAGCATCCTCATTATCCTCCATAGGTTTCTCTTGCGTAAGCTCGTCCTCTTGTATAAATGTAGGCATGAACGGTTTGAATTGTGATGAACCTATGGATTTGTTGATAGAATGATCCTTTATTTTCTGCAGCTTTGCTACTATCGTCTCTCTTTGTATGCACCAAATTTCTTCCATTCATTGTGTTTTGAGCCATCTGACTCAAATAAAGATTGGTATTTTGTAGCTGTCTTAGCATTTCTACGAACATATGTTTTCTTGATGATGGTTGTTGATCACTGCCTACCATTATTTCCTTTTGTTTTTCCAAGTTATGACCACCCTTTCCACACATGCAATCAACCCAAACAGGCTGCCAATTCTTGCAACTCTAATACCACTGTAATATCCCCAACTCAAATCAAGATGATTAGCAGCAGATTAGTTGTCCTTTCCTTGGTTTACCCAAGAGGAAGAGGATGTAGAGCATCATTGAGTAAGAAATGAAGTCCTTGGCTTGTTCTTAATTCTAATTTTAAGTTGAGTGCACGTCTTTTGATGCAACTTAAGGGAACTTAAGTTATTTTTATGTTGGGCATGTCTTTTTAGGCAACTTAAAGTGATGCCTAGCAAAGGGACTTAAGTTTGTTACATTGGTGGTTGTCGTTGCACCAAAAGATCGACCTGTTAATGCCTGATACAACCGCCAGATTTATACAAGATCCACATGAGGTGGTTAAGCCATGTACAAACCCAAGCGCCGTGTTAGACAAGGAAGACCAAGGGACACACCATCTTGCAACAATCCCCCCTCTAAGCGCAAACAAGGGGTTATTGGTGGTTGTCGTTGCACCAAAAGATTGACCTATTAATGCTCGATACAACTACCAAATTTATACATGATCCAAGGAGGTGGTTAAGTCATGTCACAAACCCAAGCGTCATGCTGGACAAGAAAGACCAAGGGACACACCATCTTGCAACAAAGTTGTCCCCTTTTTATGACTTAAGTGACATCTTTTTAACATGTGCTAATTAGCCTAAAGGGAGCGTCCAACTTCTAGGAGAAGATAAGAACAGATTTTTAGGGTTTAATGTGAGCCTTTGGATTAAAGATGTTAAGATGAAGGGTGGAGATTAAATCATATGGTTATGAAGTTGCTATATAACACCCTAAAGGGCTCATTTGAAGACATTGTGTGATGAAGTTTTATGCTTATTGCTACTACAACTTGGCTTGAGGATTGAAACCCTTAAGTATCCCTAGTTTCGGTGAGACATACAGGCTCTCCCTAGTCAGAAGAGTGTTTCGGTGGAAGAACTTCGGTTTGTGAAACCCTAGCACATTGTTTATTGAAGGCTGCAAGGTTTTATCAGGTTTGAAGGCCAAATTCACAAGGTTATTAGTGCTGGTTACTCAAATTTGAAGGTGTTCATTGCTGCAAATCATTTATTTCTGGTTTTTCTGAGGATGGCGGTTGAAGGGCAACAATTTCAAACTTAAAGATAGTCATTTAGAGCACCCAGCATCACTTTTGGAGGGGCGGCTAGGGTTAGAAAATATTCTGACCTAAATCTAGAACATTTAGGGTATGAAATTTGCATATTTACTTTATGGAAATGTCTGATATTGAATTCTGAAATTTCTGGGCAGTTCTAAGGGTTTGAAATGTCATTTTTCTGAGCATTGTAATATTCAGAATTTTCTATTAAATCTGATCAGAATTTTTGAGTTTGTTTGGAACTACTTTAATGCAAATAAAATTCAGATTTATGCCCTAGTTTGTTAAGAAATTTGTTATTAGTTTTGTGCCCTAGTTTTCAAAACATTATTGTTTCTTTTTAGTATCCTATTGGGATATTACAGTGGTATCAGAGCTGCAAGACTTGGCTAAAAAGAGATGGCTACTTGGGATGAATACTTGATAGACATTGTTGGTTCGTTTTGTGAGTCCCACATTGCAGTTTTGTTATTTTCTTCCATCTCTGTATGCACCATAGACCTTCCATATGTTGTGTTATGAGCCAGCTGACTTAAATAAAGATTGTTATCATGTAACAACCTCACCACTTCTGAAAACATTTGTCTTGCTTCTTCATTTGACGAGGGTGGCTGATTGGGATTTGCCATTGATTCCTTCAGCTTTTCCAAGCTATGACCTCCCTTTCCACGCATGCAATCGACCCAAACAGGCTGCCAAGTTCTTGCAAATCTGATACCACTGTAATATCCCCAAATAGGATACTAAAAAGAAACAATAATTTTTTGAAAACTAGGGCACAAAACTAATAACAAATTTCTCAACAAACTAGGGCATAAATCTGAATTTTATTTGCATTAAAGTAGCTCCAAACAAACTCAAAATTTTTGATCAGATTTAATAGAAAATTCTGAATATTACAATGCTCAAAAAATGACATTTCAAACCCTTATAAATGCCCAGAAATTTCAGAATTCAATATCAGATATTTCCATAAAGTAAATATGCAAATTTCATACCAAAAATGTTCCAGATTTAGGTCAGAATATTTAACCCTAGTCGCCCCTCCAAAAGTGATGTTGGGCGCTCAAAATGACTATCTTTAAGTCTGAAGTTGTTGCCCTTCAACCGCTGTCCTCAGAAAAACCAGAAATAAATGATTTGCAGCAATGAACACCTTCAAATCTGAGTAACCAGCACTGATAACCTTGTGAAATTGGCCTCCAAACCTAATAAAACCTTGCAGCCTTCAATAAACAATCTGCTAGGGTTTCACAAACCGAAGTTCTTCCACCGAAACACACTCTTCTGACTAGGGAGAGCCCGTATGTCTCACTAAAACCAAGGATACTCGAGGGTTTCAATATTCAAGCCAAGTTGCAGCAGCAATAGGCAGAAAACTTCATCACACAATGCCTCCAAATGAGCCCTTTAGGGTGTTATATAACAACTCATAACCATATGATTTAATCTCCACCCTTCATCTTAACATCTTTAATCCAAAGGCTCACATTGAAACCCTAAAAATCTATTCTTATCTTCTCCTAGAAGTTAGATGCCCCCTTTAGGCTAATTAGCACATGTTTTAAAGATGTCACTTAAGTCATAAAAAGGGGACTTAAGGCTAGGCATCACTTTAAGTTACCTAAAAAGACGTGCCCAACATAAAAATAACTTAAGTTCCTTGTAATAAATTAAGTTCACTTAAGTTGAATCAAAAGACGTGCACTCAACTTAAAATTAGAATTAAGAACAAGCCGAGGACTTCATTTCTTACCCACCGATGCTCTACGTCCTCTTTCTCTTGGGTAAACCAAGGAAAGGACAACTAATCTACAGCTAATCATCTTGATTTGAGTTGGAGACATTACAATAAAATCAGTTGGATCAAATCAATTGTCAATGATGCTAGAGATGTGCGGATGTTTATCTACAACCACCATACTTCACTTGCACTTTTCAGGTCCTTCTCCAAGAAGGAATTCTTGAAGCCTGTAGAGACCCGGTATGCACCATATTTTTTTCTCTTTGAGAGGATGCTTGAGTTGCAAAAGGCATTGCAACTAATGGTAATGACATTAGAGTAGAGCCGATGGACTGAGTCGAAGACACAACAGGGATTGAGGGTTAAGGAGGTGGTGAAGAATGATGTTTTTTGGGCTGATGCCAAATATATTGTCTCCATCATTGATCCAATCTTTACATTATTAGATTTGGGGATTCTAATGCACCTTCCCTTGGAGAATGCACCTACCCTTGGAGAGGTATATGAGTGCATTGATTCCATGCTTGATCAAATGAAGGCTATTGTGCGAGAGAAGGACCACCCAAAATGCAATTCTACAACGAGCATAATCATCCAATCATACAGCGTAAGAGAAGCTCAACACTCCCTTACACATGGCTGCTTATGAATTGAACCCAAAGTGGTACATGCAAAGGCCTAGCAGAATCAAACCTATAGAGGATGCTGAAGTGAAGGAAGGGTTCATGAAGGCCATTGACAAAATGTATGATCCTATAAAGGCCAACTTGCTTCGTACTGAGTAGACAAAATTTGCCATTCTTTGGGGATATTCAGAGGCAGCCAAGATAGATTTGGAGACCATGCCATAGGAGGACCCCAAGTTGTGGTGGACTATGCATGGGCCTAGATCTTTGATTACTACTCTAGCCATTCGTTTGTTGTACCAAGTTTCTAGTTCTTATGGTGCTGAGAGGAACTGGTCTACTTATAGCTTCATGCACTCTGTTAAGAGGAATGAGCTTACTTCTAGGAGGGCAGAGAAGCTTGTGGCGGTACATATTGCCTTGCGTCTCATTGACCACAACACAACTACATACAAGGAGAGTCCAACAGCCATATGGGATGTAGAGCCAAAAGAGCCGGCACAAACAGATGATGGTGCTACACAAACAAGGCTGGTGGGTATTGGTTTAGATGAGCTTGAGAATTTGGGGTCCAGCAGTTCCAATGATGAGGAGATTGACATCGAGCTTGGGGATGATTAGATCATTAGAGGCATCAGGCCATTAGCCATTTACTACTTAGTATTTTGTTTTTGAAGTTTGAAGTTTGAACATTCTTGAGTGTAATTTTATGAATCATGATTATGAAATTCAAATTATGAAACATCTAGTTCTCGTTCCAATGTCTATTAAGTATATACTATACTTTCATTTTGATTTTCATTGTTTCAATGTTCACTAGTTTAATGAAATCATTGCAATGTGTTTAAACTCTAAACTTTACTTATTCCTTAGGCTTCTACAGTTATACATCTTTTTATAACTAATTTTTCAAGTACTATATGTAAAAGGTGGAGGGACCCTCTATAGAAGTTAAGAATTCTACCTCACTCAAAATTCTAGCCCTCTAGCCAACTCTTTGTAATGTACCATTTACTTCCGTTAGAAACTTTTACTTGTGACTTTTGGTTTCCGCTTTCCAATGATTCTTTCACACCATTAACCTAAATTATAATGACATCCCCTTGTATTGTAGTAAATCCTTGTGAACTTGCATTGATTAAACATGAAAGTGAATAAAAGAGAAAAATAATTAAAAGGATACTAAAACATCTGTTTTTTATTGTGATCAGTTGGAAAGAGAAATGCAGAGACTCATTAGCAAAAGTACCTTTCCAAGCTGCTGAGAGGTCCAACACAGCTATATGGTGTCTTGGCCAATGAGGTATTGTGTCTTGTACAGTTTATGTGTTGTGTTGATCTTTACAGCAAACTATACTTGTCTCTTTGATGAAAGGGGTTAAAACTTAAATTAGCTCATGTGTGGCATTGGCACTTAGAATGGTTCTGTCCCTGGTTAATCTTCTGCTATTTATGCAAGAAAGAAGTGTCCAAGGCACCAGGAGTGCACACTATTTTATTTTATTAAATCTCATGATTTCTGATAGATTAAACCAGCCAATTAATTATCTAGGAGTAAGCTGCCATCCCATTATACTACACAATCTTCATTATACTCTTTTGATGACAAGCCTTACACTTTATCTTACCACCTTTGGAATCAGACTTTACTGAAATCCAAGTCCCCCAAGCCACATCACACAGGGAGTATTTTAACATGTGGACATACATGCTAGTTTTAAACCTGGGACATTGTTTGAATAGGCATCCCAACTTATGACTAGACCACTGCTTGACAGACTCGTGTCAACATCTTGTTGACAATATAATTTAAACAATTTGAATCAATATATAGTTTTTTCATAGTTTTTATTTCTACTTCCCAAATAACTTTCAAACTCCGCCCTTGTAGGCAACTGAACTTTTCAAGCCTGCTAACTATGGTATTCTTAAGAAAATAATAAGGAAGTACCACTGGTTAAACATCAAAAATATTAAAGCTCCACGAAAATGTGTTCAGTAATCTTGTAGCTTTGTGACTATCCTTGAATGACATTATTATGTATAGTAATCTGGTTGATGACCCACTTAGAATTTTTTACATGAACTAAAAAGGTTGCAGCCTTTTCAGGGAAGTGGAAGATGCAATGTCAACAACCTAGTTTAAATTTTCATTATAACTTAGAGTGCTATCTCGATATTATGATATTATACTTGAAAATGGATTCTGGGATTCAATTGTTTTGTGAAAAGAAGTTAACCGAGACTGCTTCTTTGAGATATTTCACTTCTTGAACCAACCTAAATCATTGATTTAAAGTTTTTCTTCAAAAAGAATTAATGAATCACTTGATTCATAAGGCAGTTTCATGACACCAACAATTCAAAACCATCAGGTTCATTCATTCAATTTTAAAGAAAGCATTCATAAAGTTTTCCAGCATTCACTCCTTACATTAATAAGCAAAACATGGATGGAGTCGAGCTCTTGAAACCCGAGGACTAAACTCAGACTAAAACTTTGTTTAGCAATCTTCAAGGTGGTGTGCAATTTCTAAGATTTTGATGAAAGATTCTATATTTTTTTGGATATTTTGCATACAGCTTTTCAATCTCTTTTAAATGCCAACACTAGAGCAAGTCGTGTCATCCTTCATTGCACAAAGCACTCTATCCAATAAACACGTTGCTCGTTCATGTCTTATATATCATCCAAGAATTAGAAACTCAACAGAAGATTCATAATCAACTCCAACTTGAGCATTTTCTTTCTTGGGAGTAGAGAATCAGAGACTGCTTATAACTCTCTCAAATCAACTTTGATAAAACCAATTCTGACCAAATTTCTTTGAAATAAAATCCAGTAACTAAGTGTAATTGCCAAGGAATGCACCCCTTTAGATATGGGAATGAAATTGTTTATGGGTAGAAAGTTAACTATAGTTGTTTTGTAAAACAAAGCTGTAAGAGGTTCAGAGAAACAAATTAAACATACAAGTCTCCCAATAGTTGCATAACTAATCATGAAAGGGCTCCTTAAAAATTATTCATGGAGTTGGCTACTTCCTACAGCCTGTCATATGCAGTTCCACAGCTTATCAGATTATTGCTTTAATTCCCTGTGTTTGAAATTTTATTATAACACGACAGCATGTGAAATGTGTCATATACATTGACTCGCTAAGGTAAAAAAAGATAAATATTAGTACATTCAAGAAAGATGCAATATCCTCCTCAAATAACATATCATAACAATCTGCATATAGCAACCGTAGTTCTATTTAATCGGGAAACTCAAATAAGGATCGGGATAGATTACGAACCCCGTTGGAAGCTTTTGCTTTATCCTTCTTGGAGATAACCCCAATACATTTGAGGTCTTTGTCAACAACAGGGAGCCCTGTGACACTCTCAAAATTATTGTCTATCTCCTCCAACAGCTGATCTGGTGTAGCTATATAGATTGCTTTTGACATCACATCAGCCAAGAACGCTTCAGGTTGTGCCTGAATCAGCAACCCCAAATTATCAAAATAGGAATTAGAACAGATACACAAGAATTTATATAAGAGGTGTCAATGTATTTTTTGAATTTTCTAAAGAGTACCATCACTCTGACATTGTAAGATACAATAAAACAGCTTTTGCATACAGTATAAGATATAGCAAAAATAATTGCTAATTCTGCAATATATAAATTTAAATTTAAATTAGAATCAACTTTTTTTGAATTTGTGCAGTATTGTGTAAGAGATTTCTAATACAGTATGAAGGCTGAAATTGAGTATATTTCACCCAACCAACATTATGATAAGTTCTAAGAGTAACTTCCCTGTTTGCTCCCAGCCTAAAGCCAAATAAGTAATAATTCAAATGAAGAATTTGATCCCACCTTTAAACTAAAATAACTCTAGGACTCAACTATTTCCCTCCTGTTTTAAATTTTGTAAAGAAATCTATTAGGTTTGAATAAAATAAGATTCATTGAAAATTACAGTTCTTTGTTATCTCTTGCAATACTCTGCCTTTGTTTTATTAATGTCAACTAGCGGCCAAATGGCTTAAGGAACAACTAAATGGGACATACTTAGTTGATTTCCTCTAATTGTTTTCAAAGGAGACTATCAAGAGAATGAATATGAAAAAGAACAATCAACATAGTGCAATGAAGCACAGAAATCCATGAACTGATTAAGGAAACATAGTCAAGTACATGGGGCATAGGAAAGTCGCCCAAAAACAGCACAGCCAAAGAATAAATTCTCAAAGCCATGTCAATCATCCTATTAACATTCAAGGACAAAAAGAAGTTTGTGCTGTGATTTGTGTCAATAAATGTCTTGGGGCATTCCAACCTATGCTGCCTAACAGATCTCATAAATGCAATCTTGATCTAAAGGTACCTCATACCATGAACCATTTAGAGTCTGAAAGTATATTGGATAAATAGCCTGAATGTGATGTTCCTGTTAGAAGCCTGCTGTTACAAAAAGAAACACAGCTACTGAAAAATAGAAAATTATGCACCTCAATTCTGAAATACAAGCTGTAATTCTGAAATCTGCAGTTCTAAACTTCTAATACCTTAATAGACACTTAGAGCAAATATTTCAGCTGTTATGAAAGTTACAGCATAGAGATCAATAATTTCATTCATGAATTGTTAGAAATAAATTCTAAGAAGAAAAGCTGGAGTTGACTATTCTGAAAAACATTGAAGATCTCCACCAATTCTTCTCACATGAAACTATGTGGAAGGTTTGACCTGACAAGATAGGACCTCAAACTCCAACTGACTGCCTTACTGATAAGGTGGCTATTTGGGGAAAGAAACACCAAGAATTGTATTTCCCAAAGATGGATGCTTAAACACTATTGAGGTCTTTTATTGTAGTATCTACAACCTTATCACTTCCTTTATCCTAACCCAACTAATTATTTATTGCTAACATAACACCCATAATTTATCCTAACACAATCACCTCTTTATTGCTTGCAGCTTTATTGTAAAAAGCCAACTAAAAGCACAAGTAACAATAACCCAAAAAATACTCTAGCAACAGATTATTTTTTATTTTTTATTATACTCAAGCACATACAATCAAATTGAAATTTAACAGTCTAATGCAGCTTACCATACACATTCAACAAGCAAATCTGAACACCTCTAATGATATTAGTAACACACTGAAACTCAATCTACTGCTTGAGGGTTTCCATCCCAAAGAAAATCTAGCTGCCACATCTGAAGGATTCTATCTCCAGATGCTCAAAAGCTGCCGCAAACAGTTTCGAAGTCCTGAAAATGAAGTTGATTTTTGTTTTAATGTTTTGAAAAGTATCTTCTGTTTTTTCATCAATGCCTCTTATAACCCATGCACTCCAAATATTCCCCTAACATAGGCGGCTTCAGAAATTAACTGAGCAGCCCTTTCATCAATTTTAGTGCTTAACTGAGACATCCTTTCCTCAAGTTCTCCTCAATTGATGGTAATTTCTAAACAGTCAACTGTCAAAGGCACTGCTCAATCAATGCAGAAACCCAACAGTTAAGGCCACCTTATTCCAGTCCACTCCAGACCTAACTAACTGACCACACGCCCATCTTATTGCAGTCATAACTATCTGACAGAATCTACAAACACACCCCTCTATGCTACTCCTACGTTGACAGACCACCCTGTCAAGATAGGGACATTACATTTACAGACATCCTTTCCTCAAGTTCTCCTCAATTGATGGTAATTTCTAAACAGTCAACTGTCAAAGGCACTGCTCAATCAATGCAGAAACCCAACAGTTAAGGCCACCTTATTCCAGTCCACTCCAGACCTAACTAATTGACCACACACCCGTCTTATTTCAGTCATAACTATCTGACAGAATCTACAAACACACCCCTCTATGCTACTCCTACGTTGACAGACCACCCTGTCAAGATAGGGACATTACATTTATCTAGACCCAACAAAGCTCACAGCTTTATCCTAAACTAACCAAGACTGCCTTGCCGATAAGCTGGCCGTTTGTGGAAAGTCAGACCCACCAAGATTTGTATGTCCCAGAGATGGACACACTTAAAAGCTATTGAGACCTCCTATCGTATCTATAACCTCATTGTTTCTTTTATCCTAACCAAACTACTACTTTACTGTTAACTTAACACACATAACTTTATCCTAATACAACCACCTCTTTATTGCTAACAGCTTTATCTAGACCCAACAAAGATAGCAACTTTATCCTGCCCCAGACTGCATTATTTGTTTCCAACCTCCAAAAATCATTTAAAGCTAACATCTTTATCTAATGGGAAAGTTGGACAAGTTACAACTTTTATGATTCCAACCTCCAGTAATAATTTTAAGCTAACAGTTTATCTTATGAGAGAGTTGGACAACTTACAATTTTTTTGCTTCCAACCTCAAAAAATCATTTAAGCTAACAGCGTTATCTAATGAGAGAGTTTAACAATTTACAACTTTTATGATTCCAACCTCTATAACTCAGTCAAAGCTAGCAGCTTTGTTTGGAGGCAGAGCTAGATGATTCATACAAAATTGTTTTATTTATTATTCCTGGGCTTCCCTTCCCAAAAAGTTTCATTTCAAAGCTTATTTAAGAGATGGGTACTGCAATGGTTTCTCTTCAGATTCCCAGGAAGCCTCACTGTAGGCAATTACTTCCATCTTATGAGGTATTTCTTAAATACTCTGTTTCAGAGTTTTCTTTTTCCTTACATCAATGATAGCTTCTGGTTCAAAGACAAGTTGCCAATCTTTATCTAACAGTAGCAAACCAGTAGTAGCAATTAGATTTCCCATTGATTTCTTCAATCTTGACACATGAAAAACATTGTGGATCTTGTTTCCAACTAGTTACTTTATATTTGAAATTTCATGAAACCATCCAATCCTTTGAACTACCTTGTAATGCCCATGATAGCATGGTTTCAATTCCATTTTCCTCTTTGCAATTTATATTGTTGTAGGGTTGCAACTTGGCAAAAACTATGTTTTTTATTGAAAGACCTCGATGATCTTATCTTGTAAGCATTATATTTCATTCCTTGTCCCTGGCTTGTAGTAAATGCTTTTTCAATTTACTCCGAACCTTCTTGTGATATTCTGAGGTTGATTTTCCTGGGGCTACTTGGAATTCTTGTTCTATCCAACTAATCATCCATGCCTTTGTATAAATAAAAATCTTGAAATGGAGATAGTCACATGGATACATTATATATCCTATTACACCAAAACTTAGCAAAGTGAAGTCACCTTACACATTGATTTTCAATTCCGAAGTCTAGGCTGGAAGATAAGCTTCAAATGTTTTGTTCACAATCTCCATCCTATCATATGTGCGGAAATAACTAATTTACCGTGTTAGAATAGTCCCAACCTTCTTAAGTAGCTCCATACAAAATTTTCCTGTGACTTTGACATCATAATTACTTATCAGAGGTACCCTGGAGCTTATAGGCACACTTCATAAAAAACCTGGTCACTTGACTTGCTTCATAGTTCACTTCTACAACCATGAAATGAGCAAACTTTGTTAATCAATCAACAACCACAAGATACAATTTTTACCTTCTGATTTACAAAAATTGTAATGAAGCTTGTACTGATTTCTTCCCACTTCCCCTATGAGATATGTAGAAATTGTAGTAAGCATGGACTAAGTACATTTTCATTATTATTTCATTGGCATGTGTCACATTCAAAGAGATGTTTCTTCATGTGCATTCCTCAAGCCATGCCAAAAGAAATGCTCTCTTGCCTTCTTCTATGCCTTTAGCAAAACAAAATGTCAAGAGAAGTGATACTATGACTGATGATATAATTCCAAAACCTGCCTACAAAAATTGGATTTTCAAACCATCATTGCCGAATTATCAATTCACCGGTTAGAAGAGGCTCAAAATAATAATTTAAACAAAGAATTAGCTAATAGTGGCTAAAACCTTATTAATCAGACTATCTTGTTGAAAAATTATAGGCTTTTTAAAACTATGTTAGAATATGAGAACTGAAATTTCAGGGTCATTAGCTCGTCTTAAATCTTATCTTCCAAATGAATATTTAAGGAAGAAGAAAATATTCATCCTTCCCGAATAATGATGAGTTTTGTGGGAGATTTGAAATATCTGTAAGGAAAACACTTGTGCAGGTTAATCCAGAATACTCTTATAAATAAGTAACACCGTAAATACAACCATGGAACTCTAATTTTATTTTGAAAACTTTATTTAATCCTACAAAAAGATGACTAAATTATTTGATTCCGGCATGAAGAACTCATTTAGAGCTAAGAGCTTTATATTATGAGAATCTGGACCACATACAACTTTTATGATTCCAGACCGTATAACTTGTTTAAAGCTAAAAACTTTATCCGATTGAGATCTGAACAGCTTGCAGCTTTTCAGATTTGAGCCTCCATGACTCAGTTAGAGCTAACAGCTTAATCTGATGGCAGAGCTACACAATTTGGACTTTACTTATAAAAGTGATTTAATGAAGCTGGGAATCTCCAGGACACGAAACTGAGGTATTATCTACAAAAACTAAAACCCCTCCCAAATAGGCAATGCCAGACACCTCCGGTTCACATATTGTATAAAAGTCCTAAATAAACCCTACCAACCTATAAACAGCCATCGATACTATCTAGAAATAAAAAATAAGGAGGATTCTAATCATTAAATAATCCTCAGGAATTAGGCCATCAAAAACAAAATCTGCTAGTGATTGACTTCACATGATTTTCTAATTTATTAAGCTAAAATATTCTGCAACACCTAATCTAAATTAAAATCTACTGTCTTATGGTAATACATGCTGCAAAACCTGTTTTAGATCAAGTAAATTATGAGCCATAGTAGGACCTCTATAAATATGATAATGTATAGAAGCCTCGTAAGATCCTCGTGCCTCTACATTAGAGAATTTACTCCCACTTGCTTTCATTCGCTTTATAGGAAATAAATTACCTCAAGAAGACTGTTTTAGAGAGGAGTGTGTAGCTTAACTTAGCTTTGACCTAAAATTTATAGTGTTCGAGTGTAACCTAAAGCATCCAGCAATCTACTCTTTTAAACTGGTATAAAAATATATATTTAGTGATCAAAGTAGCCTTGAGAAATTTGCAGCCTACTTTTTAAAACTAACTGTATTTAAAATGTTATTAAATATTAATACATTCGTAAAACAATAAAATATGTTACTCTTCTTTACAAAATTCCATGATTCATAGTACTTCCTAAATAACTATAATGTACGCTTCAGTGTAAAGTAGTAGCATATGTATAAAAGAATAGACCTATCAATTTTTAAGTACTGTTAACAATTACAATATGAGACAAGATCTCTTCAAAGCCAAGCTTAACAAAGCTATTTTTAAGAAAAGTCAGCAAAATGAAAACAAATCAGTCTCAAACTTGACCGAAGTTTGCCTTCGCGTCCAAATTTTCCATTATAATTTATTACTTCCCGTCCACTATACTTCATAATTGGACATTTATAAGAGTTCGTATGAGTTTAAGGACAAGGAGATAGTGAAGATCGGCAATAATGAGGTCAACTCCAAAAGTATACTTTACTGGAGGACTAAAAACACTGAAATAATTTAGTTCAAAGAAATAGTTCAACTTCAGACCACCCGGAGTTCCCTTACCAAAATACTCTTGGCAGCCAAACCAAATCAGTTACAATATTGATTCTAATTGATCCTCACATCAAATTTGACTTTGAAAGTAGACAAATGCAGAAGAAAAACCGATAAACCGTGACAGTAAATTACTGCCGCAATTCAGCCAAAAATAAAACGATCACAGGCAAGATGTAATTTTTTTTTCAAGTTTCAAGTTAAAACAGAAATAAATGCAATTTTACACTCTATTATACCTCTTCTTTGAAGATCACGGGCTCAAAATACGACGACAAATCCTCAAAATTAAGCATGGAGAAATTTTCAGGCCACTCGCCGGACAAAATTTGTTCCGGCGTCTCGACCTTTGTCTCCACGCCATCCCCTGATGACGCCAACACAACGCCAGCGATTTTCTTCTTCTCGGCACCGGATCGCAATCCACAAGCCGCTGGAAAACGTGATCGCTGAAGATAAAAAGGCGACCGGCAATTAACAATCGCGGAGACCTTGCTTATTCCCGTACATTTCCCTAACCGCTGTAAAGGCAAGAGATTCGAACCCTGGACGATTTGCGTGGCGGTAGCCATGGATTCCGAGCACCAAATTATTTTCCTGTTCGCAGTAATTTTGCTACCAAACCGGTACCCTTTCTCCCTGGAGAGTGTGCTGTATTAAAGCTCAGATGCGTTCGGAATTAAACCCAAATTCACCAGAAATTCAATTTCGTTTCTATTTCCGTACATAACGGATAAGTTGGTGGCGCCTCGTAGGTGTGTAAACTATATTTAATGTTTAAAATAGATACGTGGTATAGCTTTTTAATGTGTGCGCTGGTGGTGTAGGATTGAAAAAATGTCTGCGTGCGCCCCTAATCTAGGTGTTACCCTCATAATTGAGAAAGGCCGCCTTTACAGGATATAGCCTAACTCCGCACTACGGGAAAAACAAATTGACGTCCACTCGTACGACGAGGGTATCAAAGTGGGCCATGTCTATCCACCATATTGATATTACCAAAGTAAAGATTAATTAATTATTTTGATCTTACTTTTAGTTATTTTTAAAAGAGTTTTTTATTCTTAGTTTTTAGATATTTTATTTTTGGGTGTTGACTCAAAATTAATTTAAATAATAATTAGTAATTGTAAATTTCAATTTCAATTTTTTTAAATTTAATTTTCATATTATTATTTTATCTTAATAATGATCTTATCTTTACCTATTTTTATAATGGTTTTTAATTTTTAGGGAAAAAATTCTCTTATTTTTAATTTTTAGATATTTTATCTTTCTTTAAATTAGATGTGTGAGTTTTGATTTAAAATTGACTTAAATAATTAGTAATTGTAAATTTAATGCTCAAACTTTAAACTTTAATTTTTGAATTTGAATATTATCTTATCTTTGCTTATCTTTAAAAGAGTTTTTAGTTTTTAGATTTTTTCATTAATTGTTAATTTTTAGATATTTTATCTTTCTTTAAGTTAGATGTGTGGATGTGGACTTAAAATTAATCTAAATAATTAGTAATTGTAAATTTATAATTCAAACTTTTAAATTTAATTCTCAAATTTGAATATTATCCTTCTTATCTCAATAATGATCTTATCTTCTCTTATCTTTGAAAGAGCTTTCAATTTCTAGATTTTTCCTTTAGTTTTGAATTTTTAGATATTTGATCTTTCTTTAGATTAGATGGTATTGACTTAAAATTGACCTTAAAGTTAGAGATAAGATTAGGCTTAAGGTTAGGGTTAGGATTAAGGTAGGGTTAGATTTAGGGTTAGGGTTAGGACTAGAATTAGGGTTATGATTAGAGATCGGATTAGGTTAGGGTTAGGATTACAATTAGGGTTAAGGTTAGCGTTAGCAGTAGGGTTAGGTTTAGGATTAGGGTTCGAGATACAATTAGGGTTAGGTTAGGGTTAGGGTTAGGTTTATTGAATCATAACCCTAACCCTTACCCTAATTGAATCATAACCCTAACCCTAACTTGATCATATTTGAATCCCAAACTTAACAAAAACCTCATTTTTTGTTGTAAAACACAAACCCTTACCCTAATTGAATCATAACCCTAACCCTGACCCTAATCATATTTGAATCCCAAACCTAACAAAAACCTCAAATTTTATTGTAAAACACAAACCCTAACCCTAACCCTAATATTATTTGAACCTAAACCTAATCATAATCCTCAGCTTTATTAGAGAACCCTAATGCTAAACCTAACCCTAACTAAAACCTAATTAAACCCTAACTATAACCTTAATTATAACCCCAATTGAATCCTAGCCTAATTGAATTGTACCCCTAACCCTAACTCTTACCCTAATTAAACCCTAATACTAATTAAATAATAACCCTAATTGAACCATAACCCTAATTGAATATTACTTCTAATTGTAATAATAACCCTAATTGTAATCCTCATTTATCCCTAACCCTAATCAAACCCTCATAATAACCCTAACCATAATTGAACCCTTATTAAACCTTAATCCTTATTGAACTCTAAACCTTAACATAAACCTTAATTGAACCCTAACATTAAATTGAACAATAGGGGAGAGGGGCCCATAGTGGAGCGGGGTCCAATAGTGGGGATAGAAGTAGTCCTCAGTGGGTCCCATAGTGAAGCATCTTAATATCCAATTGTAAAACACTTTTTATCCATAAAATACACAAATTGACAAATCATGTGATACCATATCAACACACCAATAAAACATGACTTAGTGCACCACTATTGGTCTCACTTTTTTGGGGGGGGCTTTTTTGGATACCTAAACAAAAAGCATGTTGATGTGGCATCATATTGATAATGTGGCCCTAAAATGAAATATAGAAGCACGTGAGTTGTCAAATAAACTATTGTACAAAATTGAGAGTGATTTGAAATTTCCACGTAGGATTTTGACAAAGGCAAAGTTAGGGTGCTCCACTATGGGCCCCTCTCCCCTAACCCTCACCTTAATAGAGTTCCCTAACCCCAACCCTAACCCTAACCATAATAGTACCTTAACACTAATCCTAATAGTAACCCTAACTAAACCATATCTCTAATTAAACTATAACCTTAATTGAATCTTAACACTAACCCTAACCCTAATTGAACCTTCATCGAACCCTAACCTTAATTGAATGCTAACCCTAACCCTAAACTCTAATTGAACACTAACCTTTACCCTAATTGAATTGTAACTCTAACCTTAAGCCTAATTGAACCCTAACCATAACACTAATTGAACCTTAACACTAACCCTAACTTTAATTGAATACTAATCCTAATGTTAATTTATATTTAACTATAATTATAAATTTATTGTAAATATTTATTTTTTAATTTTAAATTTAAATAAATAGATTTTTAAGATTATGATTATAAGTAATTAAAATATATTATAATTTATTATCTTATTATTTTTATATATTATATATAGATATATATAACAATTAAATTTATATAAATTATATACAATAATAACTTTATATAATAGTTATATTTTAGTTATTGTATTTTAAATAGTTTTTTTAGTTATATTTTAGTTATGGCATTTTAAATAGATTTTTTAATGATATTGCACTCATGTATGGATCTTGATGTTAGCCTTCATGGTAGATCAAGCAATTTTGAAGTAAGTTATTTGAAATAAGATAAAAATTTATAACCATTATTTATATATTTCACATCTTAACTTAAATATGATTACCTTTAAAATTATATCTTATTTAAATATAATGCACTTATATTTTATCAAATATTTAAATGTTAAAGTACAATACATTTCACTTTTTAGATTATCATCATTTGATTATTCTAATTAAAAATTTGATATAATGTGTTAATTTTTATGGTTTTTGTTAGATCTTCTCTTCTTAATTTATGATTGTTTTGACAATATTAAATGACAACTAAAAAATAGTTTAAAAGATAGATTCCTAAATTGATGTGTTAGTACTTTCTATATACTTGATCATCATATTCGTGAATTTTAACATAAAATTATATCTTTTTATTTCTTTAGTGAGAACTTTTTTTAATATGTTAAAAAAATATGTTCCATCGCAATGGTTTAATAGTGGGAATCTCAACATTATACATAGTTGATTGTCTATATTTTAAAATGTGTGAGAATGGTATGAACATCCATCAAAATATTATGAGATAAATTGTGATATATTTGGAATGAAATACATTTCAAGATCTCAAACAATTAAATAATAATAAGAAGAAATGATCACCAAATTTGAATGTGGACAAACATGATATTCGACATGAATATTGTAACAACCCCGGTGTTCTACTCAATAAAATTTCAAATTTTTCACCTAAAGTGAATGAACCATGATGCCATAACATAGAAATTAAAAAAAAAAATTCCATAATGCAAATTACATGCACATTTGAAATAAACACTATTCCAAACTTCCATTGCATTTCATTGTAATTTCACAAATCTTTTCGTAACATGGATTTCATATTGAATAAACTCAAGTTTATCATTCATGATTACATTCTTCCATATAAATGGGTACATGAACATACATAGCTCAATCGAGCTTCATTTGGCAATAGATATACAAATTGGTCTTAATGTCGCCACATTGGTGCATACATTCTAGATGTCTCCATTCCCTCGTGCATACACTCTAGTTGTCCCTAATACTGGCACAAATATCCACAAACCTCAACTGCCAACTAATGAGGAGAAGCATCACTCAAACACTTTTCTGCCAACCACAAACTCAAATGCAATCCCCCACAAATCTACCGCATATGGCAAGATGTCCCTACCCTTCGACGAAGAGATTGGTTGGTAAGACCCCATATCAATAGCCTATTTGAGGTTAGTGTTGTGTCCTACATAACTAGAACCTAATCATACAATAGCTACACCTACGAGTATGAAAATCTCGAACTAGAATATATAAAGGGAACACATTAAATTGACAGTGTAACCAGTGGAAAATTACACGACTTTGGCCAAAGTATTCTTACTCAGTACTTCAAGTGACATTCATCTTATTCACATACACTACCATAGCTCGATTTGGATTATAACCATTCATATACTATGCTTAGGTAATTTCCTTCCATAGGTAATCATTAACCTCTGAAATAACCTATTCCCCTTTTTCCTAAAACGCAATGGTATCCCTACCAATAAAGAATAAGCATAAGTTACCCCCTTAAATGGATAATTTAATCCCAAGTATAATATATGAGCTTTTCTAGTCTACAAGTTAACTTTTCATAAATAACTTATCAAGCTATTTCCTTCAATGGACAACCTAGTCCCAGGAATAACTTTATATTCTAAAGTATAGCTACATAAGCTTCATCTTATCATAGAATAAATATTCAATAAATAACTGACTTCATTCAAGAATATATCCCAACAATAAGTGATTCTCATCAAGAGAATAGTCTCATCAATGAATGACCTCAATTGAAGAATAATTGTATCAATAAATGATTCCATTCGACAGTGTAATCTCCTTAGTAAAAAGGATTATTCAAAGAGTAGAATCTTGTCAAGTGGGAGAATGTTGGAAATAGGATGCCATTTAATTGCAATCCTAAACATTATTTCATGTATCTCCTAAGTCCTTGGAAAGTGTTCCCCAACACTAGGATTATAAAGAGATTAAATTTGAATGAAATGAACATGTAAATTGACATTTTTAATTAATTCTAAATGATAGGAACATGTGGGGACGCCCAAGAAGAGCTCCTACAAAATAGGAGCACATGGGGCACCCACATGGAAGGTGGAACTCACCTTGAGTTAAGTTAATTATTTGGAGAAAGATAACACTTCAGTAATGCATGCAAAGATCCTAGAAGTTAAGGATTGATGTTTACATGCATGAAGTTTAGTTCAGTTCAGTATCAGTTCAGTTCAGTTTAGTTATGGTTCGGTTATCTTTAGTTGCATGTAGTTAGTTTTAGTTAACTTGGAATGCATGACTAATGACTTGAGTTGCATGAGAGATAGCAGGTGATACATTCAGTTAAGTGGGGATGATCAATCATGCATCATGTTTGCATGAATGGTGGAGAGATATGTTTCAGTTAACAGAGATTGACTTGGACCCACCTTGGGCGCCCAAGTTGGCATCTTGGAGTTAACACTTTTGCATGATAAGATATTTTATAAGGCTGAGTTAAGTGGGCCCATTCTTGGGCACTGACTTTGAGGAGAAGCTTACAAAATATCTTTGTAATCAACATTGAGTTAGGACTTCAGTTTTGGATGCCCAAATTGATGAAGGACTTGGTTTGACATTGTTTTTCACATAAGAACTCTACTTGCAAAGAATAGGCGTAGGTTTTGTGAGATAAGCTTTGTGCTTTGTAATTGACAACTCTTTGGAGTTTTCAAGGCTCATAATTCTCTATTTATTGTAGCAAGTTGAAAAGAGTTTTATCAAATTTTATTGTAGGTTGTGAAGAAGAATTGTTGAAGGCAAAAGAAGCATCTCAAGCAAGGATTGATAAAGAATTATTGTAATCTTGTTCTAAGGTTAAATAATACAAGTACTATTGATTCTGGTGGTGGAGTTTTTTCCTAAAAGGGTTTCTCCATGGTATATGTTGTGTCACTTCTATCTTCTAGTCTTATTCTTCTACAATCTTCTGTCTATTTCTACAAATGGTAAAATGAATCTAAACAGATAACCATCCACAAAGAATTTGTAACAAAGAACACTTATTTAGATCTATAGTATAATAGTTTTACAAGTTTTAAAGCTACATAATTACCTCCATTTTTAACATTTGGTATCAGAGCTGAGGTTGGGGTAGAGTTTGGGATGCCTTTCTCTTAAAAGTTTGAAGGTTTTTTGGCTGTAGTGGGAGCTTTTACTATTGTGTTATAGTTTATTTTGGAAAATAAGTTTGTTACAATGAGTTTTAATTCTCATTTAGATATTGAAAGATTCAATGGATCTAATTATGAGATGTGGAAACTAAAAATGGAGAATCTCCTTGGAGAGAGAGATCAATGGTTAGTTGTTGGTAATGAGACAAAGTCATCTACAATGATGTCAGATGAGGATTGGGCTAAGCTTGATAAGAAGGCAAGAGGGGCCATAAGATTATGTCTTGTTGATTTTGTTCTCTTGAATGTTTCAAAAGAAACTACTGCATATAAACTCTGGAAGAGAATAGGTGATATCTATCAAACCAAAAGTCTTACTAATAAGTTGTGTCTGAAAAGACAGTTGTATTATTTAAAGATGAAATATGGTGATTCTATTGCAAATCATTTTAATTATTTTAATTTTATTCTAAGTCAGTTAGCATCTGTAGATGTAAAGCTAGAAGATTATGATAAATGCATTTTGTTACATTGTTCTTTACCAGAATCTTGGGAAAATCTAATTGTTGCTATTAGTGGTAGTGGTGCAGATTTGAAGATGGACAATATAATTCCTACTCTCCTATCAGAGGAGATGAGGAGGAAGTCTAAAACAAAAATCCAAGATGCCTTGTTTGTAAAAGATAGGCCTAAGAAAAAGGAACCTAAGGGAGACAAGGAAGGGAAGGGTAAGTCTAGAGGATAGAGTAAGGTAAAGTGTTGGAATTGTGGGAAACCAAGACATGTGAAGAAGGATTGTAAGAACAATAAAAATAGTTATGATTCTTCTACAGAGGAATCCTCGGATGACGGTAATCATGCATTGATCATTTCATGTAAAAATTTTAGTGATGACTCTTTGCTTGATGTTAAAGAGTGATCTTCATGAAGAGGATGGTAGTCATGATGCCATGTGTAGCTCATACCATAGCTCAATGGGAGTTGTTGGTAGTGACATGGATGCATCATTGATTGGGGATATGTTTTTTTTCTTGGTTTAGAGTGGTTGCTATTATGTCATGGTTTACTCTTGATATGCATTTAGGTTTGGCATGGTACTTGTTCTCTTGAGACTAGGATGTATATATGTTATGGTGCATGTGATCTCCTAGTAGGAGATGGTTAGATCATGTTGTCATATGTATGTTCTTGATTTATGATTGGAGCTTTGACATTGATCTTGTGTAGTTCTCTTATGTATTGGGTACATTAATCATTTGCTTGATTACTTCATGATAGTGCTATGTTGCATTTGGAGTTTGGCATGGATTGGTTGGTTACAAGTCCTTGTGGATACTTGGAGAAATAGGTGAGGCTTGAGTTCTCTTATGGTAAGAGATATATGTTGGAATGGTTACCTGTAAGAAAAGCTTTTTCACTAGTAAAGACCGAGAAGCCTACACCTTGGTTGGACGTGAGTTCAACACACTCGGCTGTTTCACATGCCTCCAAAGAGATAGTTTGGTTAAAGAGACTTGAAAAAGGTATTGGTTTTAATTGCAAGTAAGTTAAACTTGAATATGATAGTCAGAGTGCTATTTGTTTAGCCAAAAATCCTATGTATCATGCTCATACTAAGTATGTTGATGTTCAGTATCACTTTGTGTGAGAAATGGTTGAGAGTGGGAAGGTATTAATTGAAAAAGTTGACACTTTGATTAATGTTGTAAATTATCTTATGAAACCAATTCCTACAAATAAGTTATCTTGGTTTTGAGTATTAATCATTTGCTTTGAGCTTCATGATTATGCAGGTTGCATTTGAAGTTGGCATGGATTGATTAGTTGGTGCAAGAAGGCCATTGGCCTTGAGTCTTGTACTTGATTTATAAGAATGATTCCTTGTTAGAATAATTACAATGTATAATGTCAAGTGGGAGAATGTTGGAAATAGGATGCCATTTAATTGCAATCCTAAACATTATTTCATGTATCTCCTAAGTCCTTGGAAAGTGTTCCCCAACACTAGGATTAGAAAGAGATTAAATTTGAATGAAATGAACATGTAAATTGAAATTTGTAATTAATTCTAAATGATAAGAACATGTGGGGATGCCCAAGAAGAGATCCTACAAAATAGGAGCACATGGGGCACCCACGTGGAAGGTGGAACTCACCTTGAGTTAAGTTAACTGTTTGGAGAAAGATAACACTTTAGTAATGCATGTAAAGATCCTAGAAGTTAGGGATTGATGTTTACATGCATGAAGTTCAGTTCAGTTCAGTTTAGTATTAGTTTAGTTCAACTATGGTTCAGTTATCTTCAGTTGCATGTAGTTAGTTTCAGTTGAATGCTAGTTGACTTCAGTTGACTTGGAATGCATGACTAATGACTTGAGTTGCATGACAGATAAGAGGTGATACATTCAGTTAAGTGGGGATGATATATCATGCATCATGTTTGCATGAATGGTGGAGAGATATGTTTTAGTTAACAGAGATTGAATTGGACCCACCTTAGGTGCCCAATCTTGGAGTTAAAACTTTTGCATGATAAGATATTTTATAAGGCTGAGTTAAGTGGGCCCATTCTTGGGCACCAACTTTGAGGAGAATCTTACAAGATATCTTTGTAATCAACATTGAGTTAGGACTTTAGTTTTGGATGCCCAAATTGATGAAGGACTTGGTTTGACATTGTTTTTCATGGAAGAACTCTACTTGCAAAGAATAGACGTAGGTTTTGTGAGATAAGCTTTGTGCTTTGTAATTGAGAACTCTTTGGAGTTTTCAAGGCTCATAATTGTCTATTTATTGGAGCAAGTTGAAGAGAGTTTTATCATATTTTATTGCAGGTTGTGAAGAAGAATTGTTGAAGGAAAAAGAAGCATCTCAAGCAAGGATTGATAAAGAATTATTGTAATCTTGTTCTAAGGTTAAATAATACAAGTACTATTGATTATGGTGGTGGATTTTTTTCCCGAAAGGGTTTCTCCACAGTATATGTTGTGTCACTTCTATCTTCTAGTCTTATTCTTCTACAATCTTTTGTCTATTTCTACAAATGGTAAAATGAATCTAAACAAGATAATCATCCACAAAGAATTTGTAACAAAGAACACTTATTTAGATCTACAGTATAATAGTTTTACAAGTTTTAAAGCTACAATATAATTACCTCCATTTTCAACAAACTCTAACTCAATAGGTAATCCCACCTATGGCTCCAATCAAATAGTAATTCACAAACTCAAGTGATCAATTTAATCACATTGGTGGGTCTCAACCTTGGTATACCCTAATTCCCGTATATAATCAATAATCAATAATTAGTTTGATTGTGTAGGTTAATCTCAACGTATGTGCTTCAAACAAAGCTCAACTACATAACCCATCCAAGTAGGATATTCTCAACATATTGGTTTCAATGGGTAATCAAGTAAATATGCCAACCTAGTAGGTAACTCTTAACCTAGGGTTTCAATCATTAGTCAAATATACTTCTCGGCCCAAATAGGTTACTCTCAACATAGGGTTTCATTCAATAGTTAAACAATGATCAAGTGATCATTCAAGTATAGATTAGCAATATGACATCTCATTCTATCATGACTTATCACTATTGATGTATTGCTAAACCTTATCATTCCTAAGATATCCTAGCATTATAAGCTAACAATGTCAAGTCACTTCATGACATTGATACATTTCACATTATACATGTAGTGTAAACTATCCATGTATAGGAATACCATATGAGTTCCCATATAGGGTATAAAAGAATATTAAATCACTCCCTTAAGCTATTCACACTTTCATCAAATCTAGTATATAATACTATTGACGACATCCACTTCTTAATATGGAGTATGTAAAAACACCCATTAAGGAAATCATATCAATAAGACTCTTTTCCTTTCTAATAAGAAAATAGATTATTACTCTATTTCAAGCAATCAAATGCAAATCCAAATAAAACATACAAGACATTCAATCTTTTAGAAGAGCAAATAAATATAAAGAGAATAGAGTCTCATGCATGTTAGTCGCTTGAATCCAATTGTCTCACTGGTTCTTAAGCTTGGCCCTCTCTTAATTAGCTTAGCAATGAATCCCTCTCAAATCCTCTCACTAAAGTTTCCTCACAATATCTCTAACAAAATAAGAATTTCTCAATGAAAAAGTAGTAGAATGGAGCAATGTAATGATGTGTAGAAGATGTGTATCCAAATGAGGTGAGAATGCCTCTTATTTATACCCAAAACCAAACATATATAGGCTACAAACAAGGCTTATGATATGACACTTCTCAGCCTATTACCATCGACTCAACTTAATAATAAAAAGCTGGTGGATTTCTATGTCAATACTCACTCAAATAGGACAACAGATCGACTCAATGCTTGCCAACAATAGTTTGACTGGTTCATAAAGCACATGATTCAATTTGGAAATCGACTTACAGGCTAAAAAGACTTCTAAAAGAAACATGAAATTCATAATATAATGCCAACTAATCATCACATTTACTAATATTACAAGCTTGTTGTTAAAACAGAGGAATAAATCATACTTTATCTAGCTGTGTTTCACATAGTCGACTTGGTTCAAGCCAAAAAATTTGACACATCTCAATGCGTGAACCTCCTTCATTATAGTGTTGCTTTATGTTTGACTTAGTACGTTACATTATATTGTGCGCAACACTTTATCATCGTGTTAAATACACTTTACACAACAGATTTGAAGTTACATATTTCCATCGCCTATTATCAACAATGATAAATGTGGTTTAATACTTAGCATTGCACTATTATAGTGCTACATTCACATTATGTTGACCATGGCATATATTCTATAAATCGACCATAGTATATATATAACATATATATATAACATTATATATATAACATTATATATATATATAACATTATATATATATAACATTATATATATATATATATATGTATGTATGTATATATATATATATGTATATATATATATATTTGAATATATATAGTTCAATTAACATGCATAATTTTTGGTTTCTGCAGAGGGAATTTTTTGTAATATTGTTTAAAAGTTTTCAGTCGAAAACAACCTTACAATATTTTTGATGTGTGTTACAAGGAATGATTCTTCTTACCTTGATGGCATATTTCATAGCTTGAGACCAGCTCCATGTAATATTGGAAAAGGGCCTTGTGTGGGTGCATCACTAGGTCAAAATGCCTTACTTTTCTTTTGCAATGATGACCATTGATGCATATGGGATCATACCATGCTTTATAGCCTTGGAGCAGTTCAATTTGACTACACAAGCGAAAATGGAAAGAGAAGCATTCAAAGCTTCTTCAATCGGTATTATTTTTCATGCACGAGAGCAATAATAATCTCTCATTGTGTATATTCAGGATAGTATAAGCTGGAGTTGCGGAATGGGTATTTTGTTTGCTTTAATGTTATTTTTTGAGATTTCCTTCTTCCTTGGGAAAAAGTTATATATCTTTGTCAAACCTGAATGAAGCTCCTTCATGAGACTTTACATAGGTGATAGTTTCTACAATAAAGAAACACCATCTATGCTTACCATTGCAGCAGGCTTAGGCTGAGGATTTCTACGACCCTCTGATGAAAGAAGACCTCGATATTTTCAGATCCACCTTTCATTTAATGTGAATAGATTGAAGCAGCATGCATAGGGAGCTGGTTTTTGTTTGTCTGATTTAAAAAAAATTGGCCTGTAAGGGTTTCAAAAATAGAGAGGGGCAACTTGATGTTCATTGAGATCAATTATAGAGCGGCAACCTAGTTTTCCTTTTGCATTGCTACTATTATGTTTTTGTAGTATTTCCATAAGAGTCCACTCTAATATCTTTGATTTTATTAGTCTTGAGTAGTTGTTCTCTAATTTTGCATCACCATAGTCGAATTCATTTTAAGGTGGTGTTAGACAAGTTTTCCCTAAAGATCGGATCTTGTGCTAATCTTTCATGTGCTATTTTTTTTGTGGGCATGAGCTGAGACTTCTTCGAGATTTTATATGATGAACCTTTTGTGTTTATTGGATCTTATCTCGATGGTGGGCCTGTAAGCTTTGTGAAAAGAGATAAAAGGATATGAGCTTCGTTAATGTCTGGTATATATGGTCGCTATTAGTTTAGATTGGCTTTTTTGTTGTCATGTTACCTATCTCATGGCGTGTTTGAACGTTTATTGGCATCAAATAATTCTTAACATTTAAAGTACTACAATTAATGCTCAAGTATATTTCGATCCACACTGTTGACATTAGTGTTGCTAGGGAAAAATTCATTTCTTATAAATTATGAAGGAACAGTCGTCCACTAGCCCATATGCTACAAACGTTTCCATATCTTGGTAGGGACTTGCAAGCCGCTTTGAAATGACACCTGTTACTCAACCTAATGCTTCAAGTTAAAAGTGTTGAATGAAAAGAATCACTAAGAGGGGGGGTGAATCAGTGATTAAAAAACCAGTCGCAAATTAAGAAAATTCAAGGACAATAGCAAGACTTTGTTTTGAACAAACTATATGCAATGATAACAATGCATGATTCAAAATTAAATATTTGCTTTAGATATCAAAGTTTGTCATTGAGACACACATACTTTATGACAACAAATTTGTTACTCAAACATTTGAACAAGTACTTTTGATTGTTGAAAGATTATTTTAAGCAACTAATAGATATGACAAGAATTATGCAATTGATCAAGTAATGACAATAATGTAGACCAATTTGAACACTCACAAAACACATCACATTACACCAGATTTGTTTTGAGTGGAAAAACCCTCTTGGGGTATAAAAAACCACTCAAAAAATTCCTTTTTATTATTAGAGCACCAACTCAATCAAGACCACCAACTCCAACATTAGAAGAGCACCAACTCAATTAGGAGCACCAACTCCTTTTATCAATTCTAAATAATATCAATGATTCAGAGGGTTTCTTTGTTTCAATAAAACCTCTTACAAAAATTGACTGATATACACAATACCTTAAGAATTCAAAAGAAAATTAGAATCCTTAAAATATCAGGTATAGCAATATAATGATCTGCCTCTCAAAGATTTTCAATATTTCAAATACATATAATCAGATTGGCTTAATAGCAGTCTCTATTTTCCATCTCTCACATTCAGGTTCGAAGACCTTTGAATATATATATATATATATATATATATATATATATATATATATATATATATATATATATATGCACAGAAACAATGTCAAACTGTTTTCCAACTATCTTTCTCATAACTGATTCTCAAATCAACGAATACCATTAGGATTTCCAAACAACCCCAGAATCCATACATCAAATTCCATTAGGGTTTCAAAACAACCCCTTAGAAAAGATTAAAACTTGCAAACCCTAATTATGAAAACTGATAACTAATCCCTTACTCTTAAACACAAATTCCAAAACCCTTTAACAAAATTGTTATACCTCTTAATCATTTTTCACATTTGAGCCCGATAACAACCTCTTATTTCTTGAAACAAACCAAAGAATAAAGACCCAGTGTTACATGTTAACTAATGCAAAGAATCAGAAATAAGTTACCCAACTTCGAGCTCTTTCAAACTATTGAACTACCCAACATCCTTCCTTCCATGTCAACTCCAGGTGGCTAGGGTTTCACCTTAAGCCAAATGATAATTACAAAACTCATTTTTCCCTATTCCTTCATTCAAATGAATACCAAACTCAATTGCATAATGATTTCAAATCCAAATGAAATGATATTCTATATCATTTGAATTTCGTGTACATGTCTAAAAACACTGACAACATAATTACTATCTATATTGCCAAGTCACACATGTGAGTCATGAATACTACAATGTCATTCTCTGCCTTCAACTGTCCAAGACAAAGTATTCTATACTTTATGATTAGGCTGAAACAAATCAACATAGTGCCAATGTGATAACTGATGTCGACTATCAAAGCCGATACAAATAAAGTGCCAATGTGATAACAAATGTCGACTATCAAAGCCAATACAAATAAAAATTCAAATGAACTATATGTAATATTGTAAGCTTGAGTGTAGATCAAAATACACTATGTGTGATATATAATGTAAACTATATCTCAGAAAATCATATGCAAAATGAGTAATCACTTGAAGACCAAAATGTGATAAACATCTGCAAATGAAGACAAACCCCTATCTGAATGAACTGATCTTGAACCATCAAGGACATGATCAACCTGAAGCATAAAGATCCTAGGGCCTATCAAGATAGCAATGACATATAAATCTGAAGTAAATGCATTCCTTGGAACAAATGCATGCCTTGAACAACCATGCCATATACCAATCCAACCCTGTAATCATTCAAGCATAATATGCAACAATAATTCAATGCAAGTATATGAGGACATGTCAATCAATCTGAGATACCATCAACCTAAACCTGCACTTGTAAATACCATAGCACCAATTGTGACTTTGTCATCAAGGATGAACAACTGAGGGGTGAGAACAACAAAAAGTTCATGTAGGGAAATGGCACAATGATCATATGATAAGAAATTGACTATCCCAATTTAGATGTAGATGTTGTCCTTCACATTTCAATGGACACAAATGGCACCCCAAAAGTGACTTATGATTCCTTCCAAGCCAAGGCATCCAAAAGTTTTTAGGCCTGTTTGTTGTAGGTTTTAATAAAATATCTAAAAAATCATAGCATTTCGTTCAAAGCATTCATCAAGAAGCCTACTTAATTAAAGGAGCTTTCAAAACATTTATTCTTTTATTAAAATGGCCTATTTGAAACCCATATAACCTATTTGAAACCTAGAGCAACATATTTGTTACATCCTGTTTCATTGTTACCAAGTTACTTTTACCATTATGAGTGAAAATGTTAATAATTATAAATTGTGATTTCAATATGTTTGTTAGGTAAATTAAATATGTGAATATGCAATAAGATGTTATTGATTTCAAAAGAATGAATATGTTTTGAATTAGTGGAATGTTATGCATTGCAATATGAACACTCTAATTTGCTTTGTTGATACAAATGTACTATGATGCAAATGGATTTTCTATGAACTTCTAGCCACCTTGGTGTTGTACTAAGTTGGTTGCAAGGACATATTCAATCCTCTGAAAGGGAGGTGAAGTATCACTCAAGAGAAGTGATTGGTCGGGTAACCCCTAATGAAATCTAACTAAGCTTACACACACACCCGAGTTGGTCTAGTTGAGTCGGGTCGGTTGGAACCAAGTAACCTTTAAGGATACGTTGGAAATGCTTGAGTAAATGTATTTGATTTCTTTTATTGTGTGATCAAGTTATCATGATTGAATCTTTGAGTCTTTGAGTTGTGTGAATAGTTGTCTTTACATCGATTCAATGTACATTAAAAGTATAAATGTAGATATGTATATATATAACGACTTATGCATGAGAGCATAATTGTGTTTATGCATATATATGAGTAGAAATACTTACGAGCATACTTGCACGAGGAATTCCTTATTGTAATATAGGGGGATTCGCTACTCATGAGTTCTTTTCATTTAGAGAGCCTCATGGGGCGAACTACCCTATACTACCTCAACGGAATAGCGGCAAGAGTTTCAAAATACGAAAGAGTAGGTCATAGAGGTTTTCTGAACAAACTGACAAGCTCTCGGCCAAAGGACATCAACATAGAAAATGGATGACAGCGCGACGTGCTGGTGTCTCAGAGGCGCACTGGAGTCGCGTACAGACCAGAGAACAAGAATGTCTCAGAAACAACAAAGTAAATGCTTATATCAAAACACTAAAAACTATAGAATACAGGAAAATAATAGAAAGTGATAGAACTAAGATAAAGTAAAGAGTAAATGATAAAGACAAGGAGAAGAAAGGAAAGAAATACTTACAACCACGCGAGTGATGAAGCCTCCACCAAACAAATGTCTTCAGAACATGCAAGCGTGATATCTGGAGAGAATGTTGGGGATGTATAGGGGTTTGCCTCAGTCAAACCCTCATTTTGGTGTTCCCACCTCCACGGACATCCAAAACATAGAGAGAGAGAGAGAAGTGAACAAAGCGTGTGGTGAAAGAAAAACCCACTCAAGGGTAGAACCCGCACCACGAAAAGCATGTGGTGAAAGCAAAACCCGCTCAGGAGTAGAACCCGCACCACAAAGTAAACAAGTGTGTGATAAAGGAAAACCTTGCTCAAGGAGGAGAACCCGTATCATGAAGTAAATGTGCAATAGGAAAGGGATATGGAATCCCAAGATGCTCACAAGCATGAAATGAGGGAGATGAAGCTGCAAGAGTGTTGTAAAGAGAGCTTGAGAGAGCTTGAAGTTGCTACAACAAGCGGTATGAAACTATGTAAGAAAAAGTTGAAGTGTAGAAGGCTAAAGCCAAAGTTGGAGTGAAGCTAGAAGTTGGTAGAATGGAGCTAGCTGTAGAAGAATTTCTTAGAGAGCCAAACGAGTTGAAGGGATGACCTAAAAAGAGAGAAAATAAGATTCTTTAGCCATTTTTGGGCATTCCCAACCGTTACCACCGATAGAACTTGCTGACAAGTGGCAAACATGCATGGAAATGGTCATTTGAGCTTTGAAATGTCGCAGGACGCTAGCACGGTGTGCAAATTTCTACGCGGCGTGCTTGTGTCTGGACACGTCACACTATAAAACAACAAAAATGGGAAAAGCATCGAGTTTGATGGAAAACGGACATGTGAGGGTGGCTACTGAAAAGGGATACTGGAGCATCTTGAGAGGGAAAATGTCTGATGCAAGGGCTAAAATGAGCCTACTCAAGATGCTAAGGGAGTGGACACTAAAGTGGAAGCAAGAATGTAGGAAAAATTGCAAGGGTGCAATTTTTCTCTTATACATTTTTCCCCCACTTTAGCAGGTATACCAATCTACATTAATATGCATGCTAAAGGAAATCTACTAAACATAAATAACATCATATGCCAAAACGGATATTGTAGAGGAAGTAGACAGCTCTTTGAACCACTAAAGCATGCCCCAAGCTGAAGACCTACAAAACAAATGCATTAGAGAAGAAAGACTTGCACTAGACAATGATGTTAGAATGTAAAAATCTAAAGGATTCGGGTCGGCAAAGTAAAGAGACCTCGATGTAGAAAGTTGTCTCAGTACTATGCGTTGTCCCCAAATTAAAAACACTAACACATGGAAGAATTCTAAGATGAAGAGAGGAGCATATACTCAGGACAAAGAAGATGCAAATCTTTGATCCGGTATACATAAGAGAGAAGAGAAAGATAGAAATGAACAAAGCGCATGGTGAAAGCAAAACCCGCTTAGGAGTAGAACCCACACCATGAAGTAAGAGTGATAAAAGAAATCCTCGCTTGAGGAGGAAAACTCATATCACCAAGTAAGGAGCCCTACAGGTTCTCGGTCCTGTAGAGAGGTATCCCCTAAGATCTCTTGCATGGAGGAAACCAAAGGCAAGTGCCCCACAGATTCTCGGTCCTATAGGAGAGAGACCTCTAAGATCTCTCACATGGAGGAAGCTTAAAGGAAGTTCCCTACAGGTTCTCAGTCTTGTAGGGAGGTATCCCCCAAGATCTCTCATGGAGGAAACTGAAGGAAGCAGACTCCGCAAATTCAAAAGCGTCGACATGTTTATCCTCGGATAGAACATGTCAAGAAGTGGTGACGCGTCTACCTGCAAATAGAACATGTCAAAAGCGGCAACATGTCTACCCACAAATAGAGCATGTCCAAAAGCAGTTGGTCATGCAAACCATAAAACTTTCAAAGGGATCCCTTGGGAACCCTTCAAAAGGAGATGGGTCCACTCAAGGGACACACTATTTGAAAGGTAAGGTCTAGTCAGGCTTCCCCCAAGCTAGACGCCAATGAATTCATTTGAGAGAAAAGCTTTCAAAGAGGTCCCTTGGGAACCCTTCAAAAGGAGAGGGGTCCCAATCAAGGGACGCTTCAGTAGAAAGATATAGAGAAGAGAGGGGGTCCTTTTAGGAGGACATGCATCTCTGAAATGAGTTATCACTGCCCCCAACATACAAGGGAGGAGAACCCTGCAAGATCCTTAGAATAGGATAGAGGTAAACCTCAATATCACTTGTCATGCGAAGTAAAGGTAGGTGCATCAATCAAATGGAAGTTTGATGGCACCTGAATCATGAATTTGTTGTATTTTATCCTTCAAGGCCTTACATTCACTAGTGGAATGACCAAGCCTTTGATGGTATGCGCAGAAAGGGTGTTCTCCTTCATCATGTTTATCAAATTTGTTACATGTAGGAGAAGGAAGAGTGATTAAGCGGGCTTTTAGAAGCTGCAACAAAATATGATCTTGTTCAGATAAAGGATGAGGAGTAGGAAGCAACCCTTTCTCTTGTGGAGCAAGGTTTGAATTCTCACAAGAAGAAGAAGAAGGAACGAAGATAGAAGACAATGGAGGAAGAATCTTTTCACCAGAATGAGGTTGAGAAGAATTCTTGTCATTCAACCATGGCTTCTGTTTAGATTGTTCATTTGGGCAACCAAGTCCCAAATTATGCTTATGGGGTTTAAATTCTATAGGGACCTAAATTCCTTATTCGTTATGCCCACAACCTTTACGCTTGTAGCCATATTTAGAAACAAGCTTAAAGTTGGGGCCATAAGACATTTGTAAATCTTGAAAAGGAGTCTAATCCTTATAAAGAGCATTGTCCCAACAATGGCGATCACACTCTATGGGATCACCATCATCTTTATTAACAAAACTGTCAATATTATCCTCTTTAGTAGAAGCGTAATATTCTTCCTCAGAAGGAGGACCAACACTAAGGACATTGCAATTTGCATTCACTTTACCCTGCGATACAGAAGAGTAAGTGTCTTTAATAGCAGGTTTGGATGATGTCATTAGAAGGTCTAAGCGGATCGGGTCGACTTTATATTCTTGAATGAAGGAATTTGTAAAGTCTAAGGGACCCAATCATCACCAAGACATGCATTCTTTTGAGAAGAGGTAGAAGGAGCACACTTAGGACCCCTTGCTTCAGAAGGATCTTCTTTAGGGACATTTATCTCAGGAGTACCTTTTGTAGTAAGTACTGCTGGAGTAAACATCGACACACTAGAAGATACTGAAGGAATAAGAGTAGGCACAACCGAAGGTTGACCAGTAGCTGCCATCTCACATAAGTGCATAGCCTCAGGGTCAGCCTTGACTGTGACTACTTTATTATTACAAATGAACTTAATACATTTATGCAAGGTAGACAGAACTGCACCCATAGCATGAATCCACGGTCTACCAAGAAGAAGGTTACACGGTAACTTTTCTAGCATAACATAAACAAGGGTAGGTACGGCGATGGGTCCCAACCTCAAAGGCAAGACTATTGTGCCTAGGGCTTGTCGCACAACATTATTGAACCCACGAATGATAATAGAAGTATTAAGAGAAGACAAATCAATATTAATCTTAGGCAATAGATCAATACTACAAACATTGAGCACTGAACCAGCGTCAATGAGAGTACGTCTAATGCTAATTTTATTAATGTTGACTATAATCATTAGAGGATCTGCTTGATTTTGTACTTCTGGAGGTGAGAGCTCCTACGGGTAGAACATGATATTCGACGAATTCGCATGAATATACACCATTAACGCATTAGCATCTGTCGGCCTAGCGGAAGAAGGAAAGATCTTTTGCAAGGCTTCCTGAAGCATGCCTTGATAAAGCGGAGCAAACCGAAGCAAGTCCCATAATGAGATCTTATCCGGAGGAACTTGAGGTTGCTTGACAAGATCGTTATCACTAGGTGCTTTATTCATAGGTTTAGGTGCTTGAAGAATTCTTGGTTGTTTATTCATTCTATTCTCATAAGTATGGGCTACTGCTTTGTAAGGAGCCTTAGGAAAATCAAGAGTTACTATCAAATGGAACACCATCGATAGAACAAACCCTTTTAGGAAAAGAACTAGCTGGAGTCACACAAATAATCAGTCTCTTAGGCCTTTGAGGGGTAACAGAGACATAGATTACATTTACAGAATCATCATAACTAGTAGAACAATTATTTGAATACATATTCTCAACATCAATCCAAACAGGATCAAATGTGGAATAATTATTTGAAGAAACATTCTCAACATCGATCCAGGAAGAATCAGATGTGGAAGGAGGTTCATCATTCACCAACGCAACATCTCTAGAAGAGAGTGCATTGGAATGAGGAAGAGATTCAACATTCACAAATGCATCATCTCTAGGAGAGGGTGCATTGGGATGAATAGAAGGTAAAGTAATATTAAGGAAAGTATCAATGATTTCATCTTCTTGCAACAAAATATCCTCTAAAATAAGAGGACTTTCATGAGAAGGATCAAAGATATCAAGTGACATAGGCAAAGCCAAGTCACCATCACATGCATTAAATGGAATATCATTGAAATTTTGAACAAAATTAGATACAGAGCTAATAAAAGAAGATATTAAATCCATTACAATTTTTTCAGTATTTTCTATGTTTTAGTAAATCGTGTTTTCGGAGGTCTCTGGAGCGGAATTTGAGGTCGGAACTTGCATCAGTCCCTAAAATCGAACTGCCGAAGGAACTTATATTTTAGGGACAAAACTAGTTCACTAGGAGACCTTTCCCACGGTGCAAATGGTTCTAAATTCCGAGCACGGAGTCAAAAGTTATGACCCCGCCAAGAAGGGGTAAATAAATTCCTAGTTTTTTGAAGAACGTTGTTCTTCACATCGGGTTCACCAAAATGTAATATAGGGGGATTTTCTACTCATGAGTTCTTTTCGTTCAAAGAGCCTCACAGGGCGAACTTCCCTATACTACCTCAATGGAACAGTGGTGAAAGTTTCAGAATCCGAAAGAGCAGGTCACAGAGGTTTTCTAGACAAACTGACAAGCTCTCGGCCAAAGGACATCAGCATAGAAAATGGATGACAGTGGCACACTGGTGTCTTAGAGGCACGTTGGAGTCTTGTACGAACCAGAGAACAAGAATGTCTCAGAAACAACAAAGTAAATGCTTCTATCCGAACACTAAAAACCATAGAATACAGGAAAATAACAGAAAGTGATAGAACTAAGATAAAGTAAAGAGTAAATGATAAAGACAAGGAGAAGAAAGGAAATAAATACTTACAACCATGCAAGTGATGAAGCCTCCACCAAACAAATGTCTTCAGAACATGCAAGTGTGATAGCTGGAGAGAATGTTGGGGCTGTATAGAGGTTTGCCTCAGTCAAACCCCCGTTTTGGTGTTCCCACCTCCACAGACAACCAAAAGATAGAGAGAGAAGTGAACAAAGCATGTGGTGAAAGAAAAACCCACTCAGGGGTAGAACCCGCACCACAAAAAGCGTGTGGTGAAAGAAAAAATCACTCATGAGTAGAACCTGCACCACAAAGTAAACAAGTGTGTGATAAAGGAAAACCCCGCTCAAGAAGGAGAACCTGTATCATGAAGTAAATATGCAATAGGAAAGGGATATGGAATCCCAAGATGCTCACAAGCATGAAATGAGGGAGATGAAGCTGCAAGAGTGTTGTAAAGAGAGCTTGAGAGAGCTTGAAGCTGTTACAACAAGCAGTATGAAACTATGTAAGCAAAAGTTGAAGTGTAGAAGGCTAAAGCCAAAGCTGGAGTGAAGCTAGAAGTTGGTAGAATGGAGCTAGTTGTAGAATAATTTCTTAGAGAACCAAATGAGTTGAAGGGATGACTTAAAAAGAGAGAAAATAAGCTTCTTCAGCCGTTTTCGAGAGTTCCCAACCATTACCACCGACAGAACTCGTTGACAAGTGGCAAACATGCACAAAAATAGATGTTTGAGCTTTGAAATGTCGCAGGACACTAGCGCGGTGTGTGGACATCTACGTGGTGTGCTTGTGTCTGGACATGTCATGCTACAAAATAATGAAAATGGGAAAAGCATCAAGTTTGATGGAAAATGGACATGCGAGGGTGGCTACTCAAAAGGGATACTGGAGCATCTTGAGAGGGAAAAAGGTTGATGTAAGGGCTAAAATGATCCTACTCAAGATGCTAAGGGAGTGGACACTAAAGTGGAAGCAAGAATGTAGGCGAAATTGCAAGGGTGCAATTTTGCTCTTATACAATTATATATATATATATATATATATATATATATATATATATATATATATATATATACACACACACACACTTAATGTATATGTTTGTCGACGAGGATATGAATGTATTTATGTTGATATGAAATAGTAACATGATATGTATATGAATAAATGTATATTCATATATATACACACATGTTGATATGCACACATGTTGATATGCACACATGTGTGGCATGATGGAGTATCCATACAAGCACAACAATATATGTATATAGATATGTATATACATACGATATTGTATATGAAATGTTAACTTGATCTCATTCATTCCAATATCAAGTGGATTGTTTAGACAAACTTATTTGTCAATATATATATATATATAAATAGCGTTAAATGTTATTTAGTAATTTTATATATATGAAAATATATATATATATATATACATATATATAAATAGAGTTAAATGTTGTTTAGTAATTATATATATATATATATATGTATATGTATATGTATATATATAAATGTTATATATATTATGGTCGATTTATAGAATATATGTCATGGTCAATATAATGTGAATGTAGCACTATATGTAATAGCGTAATGCTAAGTATGTGCATTATGAACTAGTCAAACTGTTTGTTGGCAAGCATTGAGTCGATCCGTTGTCCTATTTGAGTGAGTATTGACATATAAATCTACCACCTTTTATTATTAAGCCGAGTCAATGGTAATAGGCTGAGAAGTGTCATATCATAAACCTTGTTTGTAGCCTATAGATACTAGTTTTTGGGTATAAAAAAGAGGCATTCTTACCTCATTTGGATACACATCATTACGTTGCTCCATTCTATTGCTTTTTCATTGAGAAGTTTTTTTTTTTTTGAGAGATATTGTGAGGAAACTTTAGTGAGAGGATTTGAGAGGGATTCATTGCTAAGATGATTAAGAGAGGGCCAAGCTTAAGAACCAGTGAGAATTGGATTCAAGCAACTAACAGGCATGAGATTCTATTCTCTTTATATTTATTTGTTCTTCTAAAAGATTGAATGTCTTGTATGTTTTATTTGGATTTGCATTTGATTGCTTGAAATGGAGTAATAATCTATTTTCTTATTGGAAAGGAAAAGAGTCTTATTGATATGATTTCCTTATGAGTGTTTTTACATACTCCATATTAAGAAGTGGATTTCGTCAATAGTATTATATACTAGATTTGATGAAATTGTGAATAGCTTAAGGGAGTGATTTAATACTCTTTTATACCCTATATGGGAACTCATATGATATTCCTATACATAGATAGTTTACACTACATGTATAATGTGAATGTATCAATGTCATGAAGTGACTTGACACTGTTAGCTTATAATGCTAGGATATCTTAGGAATGATAAGGTTTAGCAAACATCAACAGTGATAAGATATGATAAGATGAGACGTAATATTGCTAATGTATACTTGAATGATCACTTGATCATTACTTTACTATTGAATGAAACCCTAGGTTGAGAGTAACCTATTTGGGTTGAGAAGTATATTTGACTAATGATTGAAACCCTAGGTTAAGAGTTACCTACTAGGTTGGCATATTTACTTGATTACCCATTGGAACCAATAGGTTGAAAATATCCTACTCGGATGGGTTATGTAGTTGATTTTTGTTTGAAGCACATAGGTTGAGATTAACCTACACAATTAGACTGATTGTTGATTATTGATTATATATGGGAATTAGGGTATACTAAGGTTGAGACTCACCTATGTGATTAAATTGATCACTTGAGTTCGTGAATTACTATTTGATTGGAGCCATAGGTGGGATTACCTATTGAGTTAGAGTTATTAACTGATTGAATGTTTTATACTCTTGTTATGAAGTCATATTGTTGAAAAGATTCTACTCTTTGAATAATCCTTTTTACTAAGGAGATTACACTCTAGAATGAAATCATTTATTGATACGATTATTCATTGATTGAGATCATTCATTGATGAGACTATTCTCTTGATGAGAATTAGCTATTGTCAGGATATATTCCTGAATAGAGTTATTTATTTATTGAATGTTTATTCAATGATAAGATGAAGCTTATGTAGCTATACTTTAGATTATAAAGTTATTCCTGAGACTAGGTTGTCCATTGAAGGGAATAGCTTGATAAGTTGTTTATGCAATATTAATTTGTAGACTAGAAAAGCTCATATATTATACCTGGGATTAGAATATCCATTGAAGGGGATAACTTATGCTTATTCTTTATTGGTAGAGATACCATTGTGTTTTAGGAAAAAGGGGAATAGGTTATTTTTTAGGTTAATGATTACCTATGGAAGGAAATTACCTAAGCATAGTATATGAATGGTTATAATCCAAACAAAGCTATGGTAGTGTATGTGAATAAAATGTATGTCACTCGAAGTACTGGGTGAGAATACTTTGGCCAAAGTAGTGTAATTTGCCACTGGTTTCACTATCAAGTCATTATGTTCCTTTTATGCATTCTAGTTCAGGATTTTCATACTTGTAGGTGTAGTTGTTATATAATTAGGTTCTAGTTATGTAGGACACAACACTAAGCTCAAATAGGCTATTGTTATGGGGTTTACCAACCAATCTCTTCGTCGAAGGGTAGGGCCATCTTACCATATGTGGCAGATGTGCGGGGGACTGCATTTGAGTCCATGGTTGATGAAAAAGTGCTTGAGTGATGCTTCTCCTCATCAGTTGGTGGGCGAGGTTTGTGGATGTTTTCACTAGTATTGGGGACAACTATAGTGTATGCACCAGGGAACAGAGACATCTAGAATGTATGCACCAATGCAACGACATCAGGACAAGTTTGTATATCTATTGCCAAATGAAGCTCGGTTGAGTTGTGTATGTATCATGCACCCATTTATATGGAAGAATGTATTCATAAATGATAAAATTGAGTTTATTCAATATAAAATCTATGTTATGGAAATATTTGTGAAATTACAATGAAATGCAATGGAAGTTTGGAATAGTGTTTATTTCAAATGTACATGTAATTTGCATTATGGAAAATAATTTTTTTATTTCTATGTTATGGCATCATGGTCCATTCACTTGAGGTGAAAACTCTGAAATTTTACTGAGTAGAACATTGGGATTGTTACACGTGGCATCAGAGCTACTAGGTTCAACTCTGGAACCTCTGAGCCCATTACATTAGTATTATGTAAAGCTTATGCCAAGATGGAAAGAGGAAAAGAATGAAGTGGAAATAGAAAGGGAAGATATGATTCTTGAAAACTCATTAAAGTTGGGATTAGAGAAGAATCGTCCTTGGAGTTGGAAACTCCTAAACCAACAACTGATTATGATACTCCCTTGGATTGTGGAAGATTATGCAATCAGGTTATGTAGGAAGGTTATGAAGGGTAACCAATATGTACTTGCATTTTTAAAAGACTCTAAGGGGATAGGAAGAATTGAAATAACCCCCTTGTTGGTAGCAACCTTTAGTTGCAAAAATTCAAGGATTTTTTTGATTTAGTAAGTATATTATGAATCTATGAGTATGCATTATTGACATAAAATGGAAACTTCAACCGAATTATAAAGTCAATGTTTTGTGAATTTAAATAAAAAAAAGAGGTATCCAAGAGGTTGGATAAACCTTGACAAAATTTGATTTTGAACAAAGCTAAGATTTTGCGAAAAGAGTTACCATGGAAACTTACAGTGCTTAAGGTTATGAGAAAATAAAGTTACCAAGAATTGGGACAAGTCACTTGGTAAGGCGATTGTAAGAAAGAAACCTGAAAAAGTAAATCGAGTTGGTCCGAAAAAGGTTCAGTCATTACATAGATTGGTAGAAGTATAAATTAAACTCACCAACTAATAAACAAAATTAAATTGTTTGGATGTTCCAAAAGAAATTAGAATATTAGAATGCCTCTTAGCTTGGAAAGTTGTTGATTATTCATTAGATCTCTTTATTGATGATCCAATTGTTGAATCGACGAGATTAGAGATCAAAGATGAATCCAATTTTGGGAATAAATATATATTCAAGGCATACCATGGAGGGTAAGAAAGGCAAGAAAAAGGAAATCGAAAGCCAACAACAAGGAATGATAAACCAATTCGAGAAAGAAAATGTTTGCTATGAGTTCAAATTTTGATTTGAACGAATATTGTGGAAACACTAAGGGGGGAAGAAAGAGAGTGGATTGACTCAAATAAAGTACCTGACACAATGAAGATCATCAATGTATTTTTGATTTGGAAGAACTTTTGACTTCTTTGTAAGACATTATTTCAATCAAAGTCATATAGCCCATGACCACAAGGGTGGAGAGATTGGAATTGCTAGAAAAGGATAGTGAAAAGGTCAAGGATTAGGACTAATGAGAAGAAATATATACAACACAATTCTATACATGATTATTTTGAAAGATCATTGCCTATGGAATAGGTAAGGAAAGATCTAAATACTCATGATTTGGAGTCATTGAGAAACATTCATGCTTGGTAATTAGGTATGCAATTAAATTTGATATCTTTTTGGAATCAACATGTTTGAATGAGAATTGTTACTCAAATTAATACAGATGCTCATTGACAAAAGTAGAATGAGTTGAAAATTGGATTACATCTTTGGAAATGATCAAAGGAAAAAATAAATCCAAGGTATAGATATCCTAAGATGAAGGATATTTATCTCCAAAACATATTTAACCATTTTACTTGAGAATCAAATGTGGCATGAGACCACGGAATAGGTTTTCATTTAGTCGGAATAGGCTACTATGAGATGGAAAAGAACCTATGTACCCAAAAAATTTGGGAGATTAAGGAATGAGATGAGGTAAATTGATGTCATAGTTAGGACATTGGAATGACAAAATTAGTTGTCGAATGAGAAACCACTATAATCTAGAAAAAGATAGAGTGAGATGCAACAAGGAATGTAGCAAGTTAATTGTCCAGTATGCCAGGAATGAAGACAGGATGTCATCATCACCAGGACATGTATACTCTCTTAAGATTCCAATAAGGAAGTGGTAGACCATTGGAATAGTTTAATCTTTCTATGTTGATGGAACTGACATAATGTTATGGTGGACAAACTCACCAAGGTAAACAACGTTGGTTGGAAATTTGATTTATAGGATGTTGGTCCTACATAATTTATTATGTGAATTAGTTGCTTAGTGTTCCTGAGAAGGTTATTTCAAATGAGAACAAGCAAATAATGATAAGGTTGTGTGTAAACCATGATCATCTTATGAGAAATTCAATTGAATGAATGCTCAATATATTATTTGAAATAGCCAAATAGGCAAAAGTGATGAACTGAATCTTGGAAGATTTATGATATACTTACATGGCAATAAAATTTCCATCATTGAAATTTGGTCCATTATATGGAAGAAGGGTTGAATCTCTATTAAGCTGAAATAGGCTAAGAAATAGGGTTAACCTTAGACGAGAAAGGTTGTTAAATAGAATAGTAGATCGAAAGGATCAAGGAAAAACTTTGTTGATACAAAGTTTGAATTAGGAAGCAATATCGCGCTTAAGGAAAATGGTTGAGTCAGTGATGGAAGGTCTTGGCTTTGAAGTTGTTCAATGGTCTAAATACCAAAGAAAAGGATGGGACCCATGGTGTAGTGTACAATACACTGAAATTCCTTATCTCTTTGTGTTACACTAAGGATAAATTCATTGGCCAATGAGAACGTGTTATCTAGTCACTGTGACATAGGTGTCATGTGGTATATAGTTACTATTGTACTTGAGATGTACATATAAGGCATTATGATTACAACGCATAAGCTCTTAGAGAGAGAAAGTATGCGTGAAGCACACAAGTTCTACCTATGTGTTAGCAAGAGTCACTCAATGCAAGGTCCAGGAAGGACAAGATTGCAAGGAGTGGTGTTACGAGGGAAGATTATTTTATAATACTTACATGATTTGGAAAGGTAAGTAAAACCTTTCTTTGACTTTGTCTATATGTTTAAAGCGCTTTAAATTATCAAGGATGATGATTCACAAGGGGGGAAGTATGTTACATCCCATTTCATTGTTATCAAGTTACTTTTACCATTATGAGTGAAAATGTTGATAAATGTAAATTGTGACTTCAATATGTTTGTTAGGTAAATGAAATATGTGAATATGCAATAAGATGTTATTGATTTCAAAAGAATGAACATGTTTTGAATTAGTGGAATGCTATGTATTGCAATATGAACATTCTAATGTTTTGTTGATATAAATGTGTTATGATGCAAATGGATTTTCTATGAATGTCTAACTACCTTGGTGTTGTACTAAGTTGATTACAGGGACAAATTCAATCCTCTGAAAGGGAGGGGAAGTATCACTCAGAAGAATTGATTGGTTGGGTAACCCCTAATGAAATCTAACTGAGCTTACACACACTCACACCCGAGTTGTTCTACTTGAGTCAGGTCAGTTGGAACCAAGTAAGTAACCTTTAAGGATAGGTTGGAAATGCTTGAGAAAATGTCTTTGATTTCTTTGATTGTGTGATCAAGTTATCGTGATTGAATCTTTGATTCTTTGAGCTTTGTGAATAGTTGTCTTTACGTCGATTCATATGTACATTAAAAGTATACATGTAGATATGTGTATATATAATGACTCATGCATGAGAGCATAATTGTGTTTACACATATATATGAGTAGAAATACTTACGAGTGTGCTTGCATGAGGAATTGATTATATATATATATATATGTGTGTGTGTGTGTATATATATACACTTAATGTATATGCCTGTCGACGAGGATATGAATGTATTTATGTTGATATGAAATAGTTACATGATATGTGTATGAATAAACATATATGCATATATACATACACACATGTTGATGTACACGTATGTGTGACGTGATGGAGTATCCATACGAGCACAATGATATATGTGTATATAGATATGTATATACATACAATATTGTATATGAAATGTTAACTTGATCTCATTCATTCGAATATCAAGTGGATTGTTTAGACAAACTTATTTGTCAATGAATATATATATATAATTGTAGTGTTCAATATTCTTTTAAAAAAATATGGTGATTCTTCCACTTCAACTATTTTAACTTCATTTTCATGTGATTTATACCATTTTAAATGCATGTTGATCATTTCTTTCCCCACGTCATATTTGCATGTCTACCTATCATTTTTTACGTGAGGTGTTTTTGTTTACATAGATTGGAATTTGCCATTGTAGGACACCTCTTGACATAATTACAAATATCCAAGATAAATTATATTTGGGAAGTCATTACAATATATAGAATCTTGCTAAAGACAACTACTACCATCACATGCATGTGGGATAAATTACTTTATTCTACCTCAAGTAGACTCTTGAAATCAACTTCCTCATTTCAACCTAACATCATCATACTTCTATCATTAATCTTGCATCACATCTTCACTAATTAATTAAATAAACTTAATTTATTTAGACCATCTTTCCTTAATAATTAATTAAATAAATCCTACTTGTTTAATTAAATAAAATAATAAGCCACTTGTTAATTAAATAAATTTCCCTAGTAAAACCTTTATTTTAATTAATTAATTAAATGAACCATATTTATTTAATTAATTAAGTTAACACGTTCCTCTAATCTCTCCCAATTTTAATTAATTAAATTATTTTCTCGAGTGTCAATCATCACTATATGTTATTCATAGAATGTATACACCCTCTATTCTCATGCATGTATGACATCTACCACTTGTCATATCCCACAAATCCCTACATACCCACACAAGTGGGAGATCTTTCACTTTTCATTATCACATAAATCAGGTCGTGCTCTTTGACATATGTGATAAATTCCACTTGTCATTTCCACACGCATCTTTATATTCTCTCACATGTGTAAGTCTTCCACTTGTCACCCTCACCCTGTTATCTTCTTCTAGATGTGTGATTCCTTATCATCCATCCTAAAACATACTTGAATCACTACCCTCCATTCTCACATAATTATTAAAGCTTTCCAATTATCACCCTCAACTCACTATCTCTCTCCACTTTTCAGATTGAGAGCGTACATAATCAACAAGTTAATCTCCACCCTTTATCTCTCAAGAAAATCTTCACCCTTCATCCCCATGGTTAGAGGTATGTGTAACTAACCTCTTCCAAAGGACGAGGATAAGAAAGTCATTCATCATAAATACATATTATCCATTTGAAAAACTTCCAAGCAAGAGCAACCCACATATCAATCAATAATCACATTCACATATCTTGGAACAATCTCACACAAAAATGGAAGATAAACTTATTGCTTTAATTTGAGTTTTATATTATTTTTATGTTTTATCTTTTCCATTATGTTCTAATAGGTGTATGTTGTTGTTTCAACTAAGTAATCATTTTGGTATACATTTTTGTCCAAATTTTGTCATCGCATAACTAACTAGTAAGATGACTTACAAAGCATATGTATCCACTTTTATTTAATAGTACCTTTAAGTAAATTAAAAAGCATATATACCCGACTAATATTAGCTACATTATAGAAAAAGGGGCTTCATAACCTATAATCTACTCAAACTTTCTAATCAAACAATATTATACCAACATAATGATACTTCACCTACAACACATTATGAAATCTTTATTTGATGCATCTAATTTATAAAGGAATGAGAAATAAGAAACTATATAAATAGTTTTCCTAAAACAAATGGCCACCAAAACCATGATTAGAAAGAAAATACCCACACCTCTATGCGTAAGTATGATAGTACTCAATATATATCCACTTACAAAGACATCTTTGACCTTATTACTATGATAGGAACACACATCCAAGTCTAGCACTTCACTATTAACATGAAACTAATAAGGATCCCACCATTACGATGAAGATGCTCTACTCTTCTATAAGTAACTCCCAAGCACTACATTAGAGTGATGGGAAAGTACTCCTATGACAATGAAAATTATAATTCCTATCAATTTTAGCCTCCCTTGTTAATACCATTACAATAATATTCCAAGACCTAGAGAGTAATAATAATTAAAAAAGTATCTCCTATCTCTCTCATGGATATCCAAGTACTCATTCCAATAAAGTTGGGAACATGCACATATGAATTTCAAGATTAATATAACACATACTTCTAACATTTTCCCACTTGATATTAAATGTATTTCAATGACATAATATGAAACTCAAAATTTATTGAGTACATGACAAGGAAATTCCCATAACCTCCCTACACTAATAGAACTTGTATGTGTTGGATATGGCATTGATGAATTTGGTTATAGGCTTTGGGATTTTGAAAATCAAAAAATTGTGATAAGCAGGGATGTCATATTCAACGAGAAAGTGTTGTACAAAGATCAATTACAACAACATGAGAAGAAAGAAAATGATTATGTAGTGTTGGATGATACACCAAACAACAATCTTCCAGTGGTTCCTCATACTCCGCAACAACAACAACAACAAATACCACAAACTCCAGTGAATGTTAGACGATCTTCAAAGATAAGTAGACCTCCAGAAATATTTTCTCCCTCTTTGTATTCTATTTTATTAACTGATGTTGGTGAACTGGAATGTTATGATGAAGCTATGTAGGTGGATACCAAGGTTCAGTGGGAGCATGGAATGGAAGAAGAAATGGACTCCTTATTGAAAAATCAGACTTGGGAATTATGCAAGTTGCCTACAGGTAAAAAGGCTTTACCAAACAACTGGGTTTATAAGCTGAAAGAGGAGGATGGAAGTAAGAAAAGATTTAAAGCTAGATTAGTTGTAAAGGGATTTGCACAAAAAAGGGGTATTGATTTTGATGAAATATTTTCTCCTGTTATTAAAATGACTTCTATTCGTACTATTTTAAGTATTGTGGCTACTGAAGATCTGCATTTAGAACAAATTGATGTTAAAACAACTTTTCTCCATGGTGATTTGGAAGAGGAAATATATATGGAACAACCACAAAGATTTGAGCTCAAAGGTATGGAGAAACTTGTTTGCAAATTGAAGAAAAGTCTATATGGCTTGAAGCAAGCACCTCGACAATGGTATATTAAATTTGATAGTTTTATGGCTGACCAAGGCTACAGTCCATGTAATTTAGACCATTGTGTTTATTTTAAGAGGTTAGATGATGATAGCTACATTATCTTATGTCAATATGTTGATGATATGCCTGTAACGGGGTCTAACATGGATCACATAAGGGAGTTAAAACAACAGTTAGAAAATTCATTTGCTATGAACGATTTGGGGGTAGCAAAGCAAATCCTTGGTATGAAGATTACAAGAGCTAGGAAAAATAGAAAATTGTTTTTTTTTATCTCAGGATGAAAATGTTGAGAAGGTGTTGCAGAGATTTCATATGGAAAATGCAAAAGTTTTCAGCACACCTTTGCCCAATCATGTTAAGTTGACTAAGGATATGTGTCCAAAGACACAAGAGGAGGAAGAAAAAATGTCCAAGGTACCATATGCTTCAGCTGTAGGTAGTTTAATGTATGCCATGGTATGCACAAGACTAGATATTGCACATGCTATAGGAGTTGTTAGCAGGTATATGAGTCATCCCGGTGTTGAGCATTAGAATGTGGTAAAATGGATTCTCAAGTACTTGAGAGGTACATCCAATAAATGTTTATGTTTTGGGGGCTCTAATGTTGATTTAAAAGGATATGTTGACTTAGATTTGGCAAGGGATATTGATAGCAGGCGAAGTACCACAGGCTATGTATTTACAGTTGGTGGGACAACAATGAGTTGGATTTCTCAGTTGCAAAAGGTGGTTGCTTTATCCACTATAGAGGAAAAGTATGTTGTTGCAACAAAGGCGGCAAAGAAGATGATATGGTTGCAACTTTTCATGGAAGAATTGGGAAAAAAAGAAGCTAAAAGTTACTTGTTTACAGACATCCAGAGTGTTATACATCTTGCAAAGAATTTTTCCTTGCACTCTAAAACAAAACACATACAGTTAAGATATCATTTCATTTGGTCAGTGTTGGAGGATGGACAGGTCAAGTTGGACAAGATACATACAAATTCCAATCTAGTGGATATGTTTACGAAGGTGGTAACAAGGGATAAGCAGAGCTCCTCTTCAGCTTCGGTTGGCCTTCAAGGTTGAATTTAGGTATAACAGAGCAACAGGGTCCAAGGAACTTATTTCCAGTGGGAGTTGTAAGTGAAATAGTGTCGTCCAGGATTAGTCTCCAAGTGGGCGATTATGTTGGTGTGGAGCTTGATCAGTCTCTAAGTGGGATATTGTTGGTATGTGGTGACTGATCATGCTATACTGTACACCCCAACATGTATCCTCGAAAAATCACCAAAAAAGGAAAAATCACCGAAAAAGAAAAAAACTGACTTTGTAAAATCCTAATTCTAGAAGCTTCTAAAAAGCTTGTTATAAGGGGTTGGGATGGGGGTTACAACATGTAGAAAAAGGCGATTATTCATGAGATTGTAATATTTTTTGCACTGGATAATAAAATTATTGGATGGCTATGGTTTTGTGGATGTAGCTCGGATTGGGTGAACCACGTTAAATTCTTTGTGTTGTCTTGTTTCTGCTATAATTTTGTGTGTGTTTTATTTCTCTATTTTATTGATCAAATCTGCATTTAACTGTTATATATCTTCCTTCTAACCCTTACAAGTGGTATCAAAGTAGCAAGGTCCAAGGTACTTATTTCCAGTGGGAGATGTAAGTGCAACAATGTTGTCCAAGATCAGTCTCCAAGGGGGAGATTGTGTTGGTGTGGAACTTGATCAGTCTCCAAATGGGAGATTGTGTTAGTGTGGAGCTTGATCAGTCTCCAAGTGGGAGATTGTTGGTACGTGGCGACTGATCAGGCTCCACACCAACACAATCTCCCACTTGGAGACTGATCCTGGACAACACTGCTGCACTTACAACTCCCACTAGAAATAAGTACCTTGGACCCTACTGCTTTGATACCACTTGTTAGGGTTAGAAGGCATATATCTAACAATTAAATATAGATTTCATCAATAAAATAGAGAAATATAACACACAGAAAATTATAGCAGAAACAAGACAACACAAAGAATTTAATGTGGTTCACCCAATCTGGGCTACATCCACAAAATTGCAACCATCCAATTTTGTAAAAGAATATAAAATATTGTCAAGAGTATCCAATTTCAGTATCATGACCTTACCATTCTCAACCCTCTAGCAAAAAAAGTGGTACTACAAATCTATATGTTTAGTACAAGTATGGTACATGGAATTCCTAACCAAACAAATAACACTCTAACTATTGCAACTAATTCTCACCTCTATAATCAAAATTAATATTTGAGCATGGTATTAATAACCATACTACCTCTTTACCAGAATGAGTAGAAGTTGTGTACTCTACTTTTTTCATAGATAAAGCAATCGTGGGTTTTTTTTTACCCATCTAACTAACAAATCATCCAAACAAAGAAAACATATAATTTCTCATGAACCTTCTACTATCCAAAACACTAGCCTTATCCAAATCAACATATCATTGTATGTTCAACATCTTACCCATTTCATTTGTCTCATGATAACATATATAATAATTAAAATTTCTTGGTATATATCTAAACACCCCCTAAACATAATTCCAAATGCTCTTTACCAAGGTTATACATTAACATACTAAGAACTCCCACTACTTAGGTAATATTCAAACTAGTATAAGATATCATATACATCAACTAACCAACAAAACTAGCATGAGGAAAATTATACATATCTTCAAATTATTTTTTAACTTAGGACACTAATTCAATGAAAGGCTAGTTCCTAAAAGTTAAAAAATACTCACTACTTCACAATCCTGCATAGAAAATTGGTACAAAATAATCTCATCATACTTACTCTAACTGAGCCAAAGATTTATGTGATGTAGATCCTATTCATCTGCTTATTGTTACCAATAAACATGCCATTAACATACAAGACAATTATTAGCAATAACATTAATCATTTTAAAATATACACATTGATCTTTCTTATAATAAAACCGAACTTCAATGTGAAAGTATCAAAATTTTGATACCTCGTATACATAGACTACTTCAAACCATAGAAAGACCATTTCAACCTACAAATAAAATTTTCTTACTACGAAATCATTTTGTTGTCATATATAAATTTTCTCTTCAAGATCTCAATGTAAAAATGTAGTCTTAATTTTTTATTTTTTCTATTTCAAAAACACAAGAAACAAAAATAGGTAGAACGAATCTAATTGATTTTAGCTTAGCTATAGGATAAAATATCTCATCAAAATTAAATCCCTTTGTAGAAGTACCTTTTTCGTTAGTATTTCCTTATACAAATCCACCTAGCCATCTAATCCAAATTCATGCTTAAATACCCACTTGCATCCAATAAGTTTCTTTCCCTTGAGAAAACACATACAATCTCAAGTGTCACTATGCCCAAGGTCTCATCTCCTCTTACATGGATTTCATCCATGACTCATGCTCCTTTGAACAAAGATCTTGGGTCATTCCACAATACTATGTCCCACTTCTACGACATCTTGTTTTTTTCCTGACATCACATATTTTTTAGAAAATTTAATTATTTAAGCCTTGAGGGGTTTCATTTAAAAGGTTTTAATTGAAGAGGGTTAGATAAGGCCCCCTTAGATCAAACCGCCTTGGATATAACCCCTCTAGTCTTAAATCATACCCACAATGGAGTCTCCCTTGCACCTATCAAAATGCTAACAAAAAACCACATTTTATTTACCTTTCGAGGGATCAAATAAAGTCATTTAAAAGTTATGTTTTGTAAGGATGTAGCCCTTATTATGCATTCAAGTGTTTTCTCATGAGAAATCTCCCATTATACCAATTATTTTACATTAGTAGGTTGAGAGAGTTTCGTTTAGATAGACTATAAGACCTTTCCCTATGAGATAATTTCATATTGATTTTCTCCATGAAGTATAGTTATATGGAGCTAGGAGTTCAATTTGTGATTTCACCATTATAAGAACAAAAAAACAGAAAAAGAAATCAAACAACCACTACAAGATTACCTCTCCAAATTACTCAATCAAGAAGCCCCCCAAGAAATGTATGATTTGTGGCACTTTATAATTAGTTCGATTATAGGTGCCACTTGCCAAAAGTAGCAAAGTGGACTTGATCTTAGTGCATACAAATGCCAATTTTAGCCATAAGCTCAAATAATTTTTTACACAAAATTAGATCAATATAATCACACCACTAGAAAGTACACAAAAAATTATGAACTTTCAAAAAAGATACCCAAAAATGTTATTGTAGGAGCAAGAACAAAACCCCAAAAGTTCCCGAAATGAGAACGACTCAGCAACACTTGTGAGAATTTGTAATTTCTAAAAAACCCAGGCACCAAAATCAAAAACCAATTGCATCATTGCAAAGAGCACCAAATTTTTAAAAAATAAAAGAATCTCGAAAAAGGGAGTCTGTAGGACCAACTTATTGTCGTTTGAATTCATACTGTAAATTCAAAACTATTGATAAAGAGGGGTGCAATTTGGAGCGACTTACTAACGATCATTTGGCCATCAAATTTACCATAGTTTCCAATGATGGTAATTTGAATATAAATTTTAAGACATTAATTTTGATGGTCATTTGGACATCAAAATTAACACAATATTTGATAACAGTCATTTGGACGTCAAATTTAAGATACTCGATTGAAAATTAAAAAAATCACCAAAAAAATTTGACACAAAAAATGAAGTGTTATATATGAAAATAGGGGTTTTGGGGCCTCCTTGATGCAATGGCAAGGGAAAAGTTGGCTCAAAGTTCTCCAAAAAATTCAACTACCTCCTAGATTTGGTAACCCTTGCCCAACTTGAAACCCTTGTGAATCAAACAAAATATGATCAAATTTGATGAAACGAAAGGCAAACCTGACTTTCTTTGATGCCCTAAGTTTAATAATGAGGCCCTTGAAACCCCAAACAGACATGCAACAAAAATTTCATGCCAAGATTGATTCCTTAGATCTGAGAAGTCTCCAAAATTGAAGCTTTGATACCATGTAGGAGTTATAGCGAACCCTCAACACTCCAAGATTACTTGCAAGACAAAATAACTTCCACAAGAGATAAATGACAAAAATATCATGCTATGATTATGGATACAAGATTTTCATATTGATTTATGACAATGTGTTATCTTTGAATTTCTCTTGCTCAATTCCTGTGATAAACCCTACGAAACTTGTCTGTTTTGTAACCAACGTCCTCTAAGAACATAATCGAGACAAATTTTGATTGGTCTCATGTGTTGTCTAGCCCCTCCAAAAGTTTTTGACTTGGGTCATCTTTTTCCTTTTTGAAAAAAACTGCAAGGTCAAACGTGTTAGTCATTTTTCCTTTCATATGCAGTGTTGCTAAATTTTAGTGCAACTACATATTTTTCTAGTTAACTGCATGTTTCATGTAGTTGCAGATAAATTCTCCACAACTACACTCCTACTCTCGCATGCTCGACCATTAATGCATGATTAAATTCAGTTTATTTATCAATTAGATCTCATTTTATTTTCATTTTACCTAGTTCCTTAACTGATTCACGTGCCTCTTGCTTCTTGTTTTCTCATTGGCGTGATTGCGCCAAGATTTCACAAAAATTCTAGTGAAGATTTCGTCATCTTTTAGGTTTTTAGGTGTGTTATTTTTGGTTTATGTTGTTTTTGTAAAGTTTTATGTTTTTAAAACACTGTTTAAGTGGGTTTGGTTTAGGTTTTTGTTTTGTTTGCCATTGGTTGGGTTTTGGTTTAGGATTGTTTATGATTTTTCCTGTGATTTCACATTCTCTTTTTAGGTTTAGGTTTCATTTTGTGTAACGCCCCGCCAAGAAATCCTAGAGAACAACACTAACTATGACACAATAATAGAATAATTTTATTTTTAATAAGAAATAACATAATAACAGTGAAATGCATAACTTAACATAACATAGAAACTAAACCAAGTCCTCTAAGATTCCATGACTACGCTACTAACATATCTAATAATCAAGATCTAGAATCATGTCATCAGATAAACATTTTTAAAGATCATTTATAAATAACTAGCAAATACATATACAACTTTCATCACATGGGAGTATATCATAATTTGTTACATCGTTACAAAGTATACAATAATGCTTCCTTGAATACAATTGGCAAGAATACATCAAATTACAATAAATGGTACAATTGGACTACAATCCATTACATATCCATAAAAGACTATCTTCTCGAACTGGAATCTGCCACACAAGGTACAACCTCCACACACACAAACAAGCAGCAAGGGGAAACCCAGTGGAGGAAAAAACACCAACCTCCTGACCATGTGGAACCCTAAGGTCCATCCCCCCATGCTAGGAGATAACACAAGGTCCTACTACAAACAAATAGTCAAGAAGACAACATGCTAACATAAACAAGGGCTAAACATGGCTCCAACACAACACTGTAACAACATTAACATCACATAAACAAACATTTCTTCCAACACTGACTTCACATCCAAAGCCACACATACAACAAAAGGAGAAAACACAACAAATGAATGCTAGACTGTAATAGGGAAGAGCGTCATTGCATGGTCCTGGCATGGGTTCTCCTGATAGTCTCTCACTAGACGTTAGCCCCCATATATGGTTGTCCTAATAGTCTCTCACTAGACGTCGGCCCCATAGGGTGACACATGCGGAACCAACATTCCTTTCGTGAGGACAAGGAAGTTGATCTTTCCAACCAGGCCTTCTCAACCCATCCTTAGCCTAAACGAGCACTATAGGCATGGGTGGGGCATCCAATTATCTTATTTAATGTGAAATATACCCATCCCCCTAATTCAATTTTTAGGTTATCACTGGATTAAGAAACTCTCCAATGGGTTGTCCTGACAGTCTCTCACTAGACATCTATGCATGGGTTGTCCTAAAAGTCTTAGACGTTGGCCCCCATTAAGAGCCACTCCCTCCACTTGCAACTAGTAAAGCCTACATAACACACAAGGAATTTACTATCTTGCATACACATGACATAATCGCATGAATCCAACAAAGCAAGGAATTACTCATCTCACTCACATATCACAATCACAAGAATTCTATTCACGGTGCAAGGCATTGACCTTCTTACTCACATCAAAATCACAAGAATCTAACCATGGTGCAAGGCATTGATCATCTTGCACAAAACACAAAACACAAAACTTTACCAAACCATTTCCAAAGTAAAACCATCATAAGAATCATACATATAAAGTACTCCCTCCTAAGCCTCTGGAAGACTACCATAACAACTTCGCACAAATGATTTCCACATTAAACAATAACCCAAAAACATCTTGATTCCACTAAACAAACACCATATTCAATGCAAGTAATCAATCAAACAATACAACCATAGAAACATTATTTCCACATAATTCATAAACATCTATATCAATCATTATTCTAATAACTAATTTCATAGTGAATTTACACATCAACTATAAAATGATTATGAAAGAAATTAACATTCAATAATTAAAGAAAAGATAATCTAATTCATTTATTTTAACTTAACCATTTAGTTCAATCAATAGATTATTTACTACACATAACTATATTTATAGCATGGTACATTACAACCATCTATCTATCTTAAAATTCACGAAGACTATCAATCATGCATCCCAACACAAATATACTACTATCCTAATTTTCATAATGTTTTAAGGCTATCATAATATTTCAAGACTAACTTACCAACACCCTGTCAAGTCACGCTCCATAATACAATCCACGAGGTTAATCAAATGCTATATTAAGTAATACACATAAGACTAACTAATTAAAGAAAGAATATGATTAAATGCCAAGAAGGATACAAGCTATGAGGGTGATCAAATGCTAAACCAAATTAATTCCCATTTATATATATTTGTATGTTTACTTAGATATGTGTATTAAATATACTAATATATGCATATACTTATATGATTTAAATGTGGATGCAAATATACTTACGAATACTATAATCTCTACCCGATAACTTTCTAGAAAACTATTATCGAAATATAAGTAACCAATTTAAACCACTCAAATACCCAATACACTAAACTAGTATAAGCAATTAATCACATAGGCAGAATATTCTTAAACTATAGTCATAACACATTTGTATATATATTATTTTAAATCATACCTAATCGGCTCATTTTAAAACAAAGACCCAATTAACCAATACAATCATGAAGTCAGAAAATATTAACAAATCGTCCATTAAATGATTATGAAAGAAATCAACATTTAAAAGGATCATCTAATTCATTCATTTAATTTAATCCTTCAATTACCCTAATATAATTAAATCAATTTCTTTTCTTTTCTAATTATTTTTCCAATTCACTATCTACTTAATTAATTAATTACAAGGTATAAATATTCTTTTACTATAACCATAATATAATATATATATATATATGTTTGTAGCCACGGGGAAAACAACCTCACAACAACCCCATGTTTCAACCATATCTCAAAAAAAACAATTTGGGTTTTTAAGATTTTTGGGACAGAGATTAGAAGACAACAAGGCAAAAAAACCATTTAAATTTCTCACCAACCCAGTTTGTAAAAACAAAGTTATGGACGACGCAATTAGGTCAATTTATTGGCAAGGAATAAATCAATAACATAGTATGCAATTCAATAAGGCTACAAATTATGAATAAGATGTCTAAGGGAAAATGGTGAAAGAAACAGAGGTTACGCTAGGAATAAATAATAGAAGATTTTGTCAAGTGTTGCAATTGTATTGCCCTATTTGAAACAAAATTGAATTGAGGAAGCAAGAATTGGATAAATGAACTAAATAAAATATCCAAAAGAAATGGGGTTCCACAACTGCAATAAATTTACGGAATATGCACAAATTGATTTACAGAAAAAGGGGTTTTGGACATTCTTCAAAGAAAACATTCAAGAGTGGTTTAGATTCAGGAATTAAATTAACCAGTAAATGTTTCTAGATAGCATAATCACGCAAGCATTCATTTTTTAACAGAAATAAAATTCAGAAAACAATGGAACCTGGATCCATTCGCTTGGCTGGGTTGAAAATTTGATGCTGAATTCAAAACCCACAGCTTGCATATCCAATCACTCCAATCCTCAAGTCAGTTTCTCAAGATTCCCAAATCTATTTTCCAAGATCACTAGTATCCCAAAATTTTACAGACAAATTTCCTTTTCAGCCAAAAACAAATGAAAACCCTCTCAGGAAAACAATATTTACAACCAAAGGGAAAATTGTTTGCATTCCCCCCCAAAAAAAAACCATTCCTAAAAATTTAATTAAAAAGATAAACTGTTGAAAGATTCCATGCAAGATTTTTTATTTATTTTTAAATAACTATTTTTCATAACTGCTTGAGCTACATGTTGTTGCATGCCCTCTAGACTGTCATGTGCAATCCCATTTCACAAAATCTATTCAATGTTTCTTCAAGAGCCATAAACTTTATTTATTCATCCTATTATTTTTTTACTATTTATTAATTCCACTATAATTTTTTTTTTTAATATTACATTACATTTTTAAATTTATTATAAACCATAAACATTAATAAATATATTTATATTTGATTAACAAAGTTCCCTTTTAACTAATAATTTATTTAATTGCATTAATTAACCAAAACAACATTTTCCAACAAATTAAAATTAAACAACCAAATATCAATAACAATTACCTAAACATAAACAAGGTCAAAAAACAAGACCAACTGACCACAAGCATCATACAACATTGACAAGGTAACGCACTGGATACTCATCCTCTTTGAGGATGATGGCTAGGGTAGGGGATCAAATGCTATCTCTGAACAACTATTCCATTGAGTTTAAGGCATGCTCAGACCTACCAATTCAGGTGGAGTCAATGCATAGTATCTACAACCTGCAACACACAAAACAGTCAAGTATATACATAATCATACAATCATGCACACCATGAAAGGAATTAGTAGCGTAGCAGGGTACTCACAAGTGAGTAATGTGACACTGTCTCTTTCACCCAAACACAACAACAAACAAGTAACCGCATCAACTCATAAACCATCAGCTACATAGCAATCAGAATGATAATCACATACTGATCATAACAATGCATCTAACATCATATACTGTATCATAAAAAAAATCAACTGCTTAACATCGTTAGCACATACCTTTAATTATCCCTATAATTTTGTCTTCACCTTTGAGTTCCAAGGTCCACTACCTACACATCCACAGTGAGAATGGATGGGCACTACATCCTCCCCCCCTAAAACTTGACTTGCTCCTGGAAGTCACAAACTAGTGTGGAGACATTACACATTAGTACCAACATTATAGTTGATTTACTACATCATAATGCTACACTTCCATAAAACACAACATAATTATGCACACAAAGAAAACATTTTTCGTTAAATATCCATCATTTATAGACAAGAAATTTTAGGCCTTATTTGTTATACATCACTAAATCTCATAACATATCCAACACAATATCATGATTTTACACCTTTTCAAAAGCATGAAAACACAAATTATCGTTTCATAAGTACTATGTTCATGACTTAACATACATTCTTCACATACACACACAAACTCGCATCACCGGGAATCACATCAAAAGGCTACACAAGGGTCCATAATGCATCCTCGATAGAAAGAATTTCGGTGCATTGCGCACTACACCATGGGTCTTATCCTTTCCACCGATTTTCTGCACCATTGGACAACATCACCGAGGGACAAATCTCAGGTTGCTAGGCGAGGATGACAAAAAGGGAAGGACATAATCTCAAGAGTCTAAGCAACTAGGACAACATAACGGGCTCATATGAAACCAAAGTACCCAGTGTTAGAACTTGGGCTCTGATACCAGGTGTAACGCTTTGCCAAGGAATCCCAAAGAACAACACTAACTATGACACAATAATGGAATAATTTTATTTTTAATAATAAATAACAACATAATAGTGAAATGCATAACTTAACATGATATTATAGAAACTAAACCAAGTCTCTAAGATTCCATGAGTACGCTACTAACATATCTAATAATCAAGATCTAGAATCATGTCATCAGATAAACAACTTTAAAGATCATTTATAAATAACTAGAAAATACATATACAACTTTCATCACATGGGAGTACATCATAATTTGTTACATCGTTACAAAGTATACAATAATGCTTCCTTGAATACAATTGGCAAGAATACATCAAATTATAATAAATGGTACAATTGGAGTACAATCCATTACATATCCATAAAAAGACTGTCTTCTCAAATTGGATCATGAACTAGAATCTGTCACACAAGGTACAACCTCCATGCACACAAACAAGAAGCAAAGGGAAACCCAATGGAGGAAAAAGAACCAACCTCCTGACCATGTGGAACCCTAAGGTCCACCCCCCATGCTAGGAGATAACACAAGGTCTCAGTACAAACAAACAGTCAAGAAGATAACAGACTAACATAAACAAGGGCTAAACATGGCTCTAACACAACACTGTAACAACATTAACATCACATAAACATGAACATTGCTTCCAACATTGACTTCACATCCAAAGGCACACATACAAAAAAGGAGAAAACACATGTTCAAGGGAATGCTAGACTGCAATAGGGAAGAGTATCATCACATGGTCCTGGCATGGGTTGTCATGATAGTCTCTCACTAGACGCCGACCCCCATTTATGGTTGTCTTGACAGTCTCTCACTAGACGCCAACCCCATAGGGTGACACATGCAAAACCAACATTCCTTTCGTGAGGACAAGGAAGTTGATCTTGCCAACTAGGCCTTCTCAACCTATCCTTAGCCTAAACGAGCACTACAGGCATAGGTGAGACATCCAATTATATTGTTTAATGTGAAATCTACCCATCCCCTTAATTCATTTTTTATGTTATCACTAGATTAAGAAACTCTCCAATGGGTTGTCCTGACAGTCTCTCACTAGACGTCGACCCCCATCTATGTATGGGTTCTAAAAGTCTTAGATGTCAGCCCCCATTGAGAGCCACTCCCTCTATTTGCAACTAGTAAACCCTACATAACATGCAAGGAATTTACCATCTTGCATGCACATGACATAATCACACGAATCCAACAGAGCAAGGCATTACCCATCTCGCTCACATATCACAATCACAAGAATTCTATTCACAATGTAAGGCATTAACCTTCTTGCACACTTATCAAAATCACAAGAATCTAACCATGGTGCAAGACATTGACCATCTTGCACAAAACACAAAACATAAAACTTTACCAAACCATTTCCAAAGTAAAACCATCATAAGAATCATAGATACAAAGTACTCCTTCCTAAGCCTCTGGAAGACTACCATAACAACTTCGCACAAATGACTTCCACATTAAACAATAACCCAAAAACATCTTAATTCCACTAAAAAAACACCATATTCAATGCAAGTAATCAATCAAGCAATACAACCACAAAAATATTATTTCCACATAATTCATAAACATTTATATCAATCATTATTCTAATAACTAATTTCATAGTGAATTTACACATCAACTATAAAATGATTTTGAAATAATTCAACATTCAATAATTAATGAAAAGATAATCTAATTCATTTATTTAAAACAAACTCCCAATTAACCAATACAATCATGAAGTCAACAAATATTAACAAATTGTCCATTAAATGATTATGAAAGAAATCAACATTTAAAAGGATCATCTAATTCATTCATTTAATTTAATCCTTCAATTACCCTAATATAATTAAATCAACTTATTTTCTTTTCTAATTATTTTTTCAATTCACTATCTACTTAATTAATTAATTACAAGGTAAAAATATTCTTTTACTATAACCATAATATAATATATATATATGTTTTAAGCCATGGGGAAAACAACCTCACAGCAGTCTGTGTTTCAATCATATCTCAAAAACCACAATCTAGGTTTTTGAGATTTTTGGACAGGGATTAGAAGACAAGGAAAAGAAGCCCTTTAAATTTCTCACCAACCCAATTCGTAAAATCAAAGTTATGGACAACACAATTAGGCCAATTTATTGGTAGAGAATAAATCAATAACACTATGCAATTCGATAAGGCTACAAATTATGAATAAGATGCCGAAGGGAAAATGGTGAAGGAAACAGAGGCTATGCCAAGAATAAATAATAGAAGATTTTGTCAAGTTTTGTAGTTGTATTTCCCTATTTGAAACAAAATCGAATTGAGGAAGTAAGAATTGGATAAATGAACTAAACAAAATACCCAAAAGAAATGGGGTTCCATGGTTGTAATAAATTTACGGAATATGCACAAATTGATTTACAAACAAAGGGGTTTTGGACATTCTGTAGAGAAAACATTCAAGATTGGTATAGATTTAGGAATTAAATTAACTAGTAAATGTTTCCAGATAGCATAATCACTCAAGCATTCATTTTCTAACATAAATAAAATTCAGAAAACAATGGAACCTTGATCCATTTGCTTGGCTGGGCTGAAAATTTGATGTCAAATTTGAAACCCACAGCTTGCAGATCCAATCACTCCAATCCTCAAGTCAATTTATCAGGATTCCCAAATCTATTTTCCAAGATCACCAATATCCCAAAATTTTACAGACAAATTTCCTTTTCAGCCAAAAACAGAATGAAAACCCTCCCAGGAAAACAATATTTACAGCCAAAGGGAAAACTGTTTGCATTTCCCCCCCAAAAACCATTCCCAAAAATTTAATTTAAAAGATAAACTGTTGAAATATTCCATGCAAGAATCTTTTTTTTTTTTAAATAACTAATTTTAATAACTGCTTGAGTTGCATGTTGTTGCATGCCCACTAGACTTCATGTGCAGTCCCATTTTATAAAATATATTCAATGTTTCTTCAAGAGCCATAAACTTTATTTATTCATCATATTATTTTTTTACTATTTATTAATTCCACTATAATTTTTATTATTTTGTTTAATATTACATTTCACTTTTAAATTTATTATAAACCATAAGCATTAATAAATATATTTATATTTGATTATCAAAGTTCCCTTTTAACTAATAATTTATTTAATTGCATTAATTAAACAAACCAACATTTTCCAACAAATTTAAATTAAACAACCAAATATTAATAACAATTACCTAAATATAAACAAGGTTGAAAAACAAGACCAACTGACCACAAGCATCAGACAACATTGATGAGGTAACGAACTAGATACTCATCCTCTTCGAGGATGATGGATAGAGTAGGGGACCAAATGCTATCTCCGAAAAACTATTCCATTGGGGTTAAGGCACACTCAAACTTGCCAATTCAGGTGGAGTCGATGCCTAGTACCTGCAACCTGCAACACACAAAATGGTCGAGTATATACATAATCATACAATCAGGCACACCATGAAATGGATTCTCAGCATAATAGGGTATTCACAAGTGAGTAATGTGACACTGTCCCTTTCACCTAAACACAACAAAAAATAAGTAACCACATCAACTCATAAACCATCAACTACATAGCAATCAGAATTATAATCACATACTGATCATAACAATGCATCTAACATCATATATTGTATCATGAAACAAATAAATTGCTTAACATCTTTAGCACATACCTTTAATTATCCCTATTATTTTTCCTTCACCTAAAAGTTCCAAGGCGGACTACCTACACATCCACGGTGAGAATGGAGGGGCACTACATTTTACACCTACACACTGTTCTAAATGGGTAAGTGTTGTCCAGAAATGAAACTTTGAACGTCTTACCAAACACCATAACAAGCTCTGAACAATTGTTTCGACGTGATGTTCAAGTAATTTTCCCCGAACAACACCCTGATTTGAGTGTTGTTCCTCTCAATGAATCGCATTTCCAAACATCAAACCCTACTCAAGCATCATCATGTTGTTTGGGGAATTTTCCTTGAACAACATCCTTATACACCTTCTTCGTGTTGTGCAAAGAATTTTCTCCACACAACATCGTTACTCACCCGTTATGGATGTTGTGTGGAGAAAATTCCATGTGCAACACCTTGATCATTCCACATATTTCCCTTGCACTTCAAAAATTCCTTGAATTGCATTAAGATGAATTACCCCCATGCATTTCAAAGAATTTTCTTCGAAATGCATATCATTTGCATATCACATGCAAATCAAAGAATTTTCTTCGATTTGCATCAAATAGATTTACCCTTGACACATGCAAATCGAAGAAAATTCTTCAATTTGCAATTGTAATTTTGGTCCTACCCTGAGTGTAGTTCAAAGAATTTTCTCCGAACTACACTTAAAAACATACTATCATGTAAAGGCAGAGAATTTTTCCACCTTTACACCCAGAATGAAATTCCCATGTAGTTTAGAGAATTTTCTCTGAACTACACCTAAAACACTTCAAAGATGTAGAAGTGCAGATTTTTTCCACAACTAAATGAACCCTGGTACTTGAAATTTTTCTCTCTGGAAGGTTTTGAAATTTATTTTAGCAGTCTCTTGCCAAATTTTTGATCCATCTCCCAAGAAGAAAAATGTGAAGTACAAGTACCAAGGGGTGTTCCCAATGACTTCCATGGAGTCCAATGTGGAAAATATCAGAGACATAGAGATTGGGCATGTAGACATGTCATAATTCTTAGAGAGGGTGAAAAAAAACCTATTGCCTCAAGCATGCAAGTTATCCTCAATAGTAACATCCATTTAGTTTCTACCTTTCCAGTGTCAACTCAGAATCCAGAGTTTGTGTTAGTAGTAGCTGCCAATTTTAACAAGGAGAGTAAGAGAATAATAGATGCAGATGGAAAGGTAGTAATAAGGTTGGATGAGGAATTCTTTGATAAGATTTTCATGTGTCCAAACATTGATGATTATGCTAATATAACCATGGAGACAACACAAGATCATTATGACAAGAATTTTAGATAAGTGCAAGAAAAACATCAACACCCAGTGGCTCAAGACTTCCAGGCCTACAATTGCAAGGTGGCCAAAGAACATCTTCCAAAGTGAGTTCATTGAAGAAGTGGGTGGTCTGATAACTCTCTTGAGCATACTGAAAGGGATTCCTACATCCAACACTTTTCAAGAATGGATGTATTAGTATATATGTATCATAAGGAAGGGTAATCAAAAGATATTTTAGGGAAATCAAATTAGTGACTCAATTTGTGAGCATATCTCAAAATTATCAACCTTGTTGAGGTTATATATGACTTCGTATTTAGTATATGTTGCTTCCTCCATGAGACATTTTCTTGGACTATCTTCAGAAGGTGATAGAAGAAAGATTCCAATGTATGAATACTAGTCACAACTAACATTGAAACAAAGCATCAAGCACTTCAAAAGGGTAAATGATTCCTTCTTCTATATTTACATCTACATGTTTGATAAAGAGCTTGGAAAGAAAAGAGTCTAACAAATCTTGGGAACAAGTGAGAAAGTTTGGTTGCTTATTTTTTCAATTTCCTATTTTCACCTACATCAGGGTTGGTTGTTTTGATAGGCAACCATACATGTTACCAAGGTATCCAAGTGACAAAATTATATTGATAGAGTTATGTAGGCAGATAATGGTTGTGCATAGAAAACAAGTAGAATCCCATAGACTTGGTTTCAAGTTTCCACTCACCATTGGCAAGTATTCAATAACTACAAATCCAAGAACCAAACCCATGGAAACTAAAATGCAATGGGTAACTATGAAGAGGTATAAGAAAAGGAATGACTTTGATTACTGGGGTATGAAGGATAAGCTCAAGAAAAGCTATACTCATTTAACAGGATTGAAGATATATGGGTCAAATGCAAAAGTGATGAAGATGTAAGGAAGTTAGACTTCAGTCGGCTTACCTTAGAACAAATCAAGAACTTTGAGCTTGCTAATATTCCTGAGGACATGTAGGAAGAAGATGATATGGTAGATTTTGCATATGTGGGAAACAAAATTTCGGACATTCCTCTTCCACCAAATCAATGGTCACAAAAGAAAATTATTTCAATAAGAGAAAGCTTCCAAACCACTCTTTCTAACACTAATATTTGGTTGGAAAAGAGAGGGATAAAGTTGAAGTTTTTCAAAATAGGGTCAAAAGAAGAATATACTAAGGAACCTTTTGGTAAAAGGGAAGAATTGAGAATGAAGAATAAAGAAGATACTTATGGTACTAGCAAGAATCCAAAACTTGTCTTCAAGATCAAAAGGACTAAAGGCAAAGAAAAAGAGGGAACATCAACTCAGGAAGATATAGTAGAAGAAGAAATTATGGTTGAAGAAATTGAAGAAGAATTTCTTGATACCTCTCAACTAGAGTCAACATAGGAAGAACCTCCCTCCTCTTCTCCTATAATTTCTACAATTCCTACTCCTCCTTTTACTTCGAGTGTACAACCTTTACCTACTATTTCTATTGTTTCTACTTCACCCACTGTGTCATTGTATTTGTTTATTCATCCCCTTCCTCACCCACCAGTGAATCATCATTTCAAAGCCCTCATGAAAATGTTCATAGAAAATGTGTTTGGTCCACTTCCCTCTTTACCTATTTTGTTTGATGTATCCTTACCTATACCTAATACATTCAAACAATTAGACTTTGATTAGTTCATATTTGCATCTGCATCTCAAGTGTCAAGTGTAGAGATTCCTACTATGGTGTTAACTCAAACCCTGCCAATTTTGACCACTACTATCATTTCACTTGATATCCCATCTATTTCACAAGCCATAGGACCAACCCCATCATCACACACCTTGGTGATGGAAAAAAAAAGAGGGCTCTTCCATCCTTCCTCCTTGGTTGATATCATAGAACCCAAAGAGAAAGAAACAAGTCATCTCCTCTAATGACTTTGACTCTGGTCAACTTGTTCTAGCTAAGCCAAAGACTGCTAAGAAGGCCAAAACACTTTCTAGGGTGTTTGTTGAAAAATCAAGGAACAAGTATGTTGAAGTAGTAGAACCACCATGATCTGTTTTAGGATCTAAGATGATTGCTTTAAGAATGTAAACTAATTACAACTTCAAAACTCCAAATTACAAAAATGAAATCAACTACACATAATTAACTGAACAAAATCAGAATTCAGAATGAGACGAGAAAGAGAGAGAACACAAACAAATTGATAATGGAGTTCGTTGTAAGAATGACGTCTTCGAGCCCCTCTCCAACGAGTAGACCGATCCGATTGAAATCTTCAAAAATTTGGCATTACATCAATTTGCAAGCTCTTCCCTTCAAGCACGATGAAATTTTGGCATTCTCCCAACGTACAGGAACAACAAAATTATCTCTCCAAAATTCTCTAAGTCTCCAACACCTAAATAATTCTAAATAATCTGGATGAACCTAAATGAACTCCTAAACCTCTAACCCCCCTTTTTTATACAAAAAAATTGATCAATTTGGTTAATAACCAAATGATTCACAAATATTCCCCTATCTCCCAATTTTACATAAAAATCCTCAAAATATCCTCGTACATGTTCTTATTTTAGCCTTTGGTTAGGTTTTTTTACATTACAGAGTGGAATAATAACCATAAAAGGTTATGATTTAACAATAATAGGCTAAAACAATAAAGGTTAAATAAAGTGCATGCTATACATATACTAAATACCTTGTGTGGCCTAATGGTAGGATGTTATTTTGGTTCGGCAGCAGTTGGAGGGTCGAGTCCCCCGCCTTCCATTTTTTAACCAATCTCCAACAAAATAAATGACAAAACAAACCGGCGTTGTAACATAGTTAACTGTGCTGGCTGTAGCGCAACAGTCGGCGACTGGTATGGAGAGCTCAGGGTCTCGGGTTCGAGCCCGATGAAGACAGGTATTTTTCTTTTAATAAAACATCGTTTCAAACTGTCCATCAGAGGAGGGGTAGGTTGGGTGCCACGTGGCACGCCAAGGAGGTGTCACGTGGCACAATATGATTCACTGACGAAGTTGACTAGGTGTCGATGTGTATGTTGACTATGCTTTGTCGTGTCTGCCGACGTGGATGGTGACATGTATGCTGACATGGCCGATGACGGAGTTGATGACGTGGTGTACAGATGACACGTGTCAACTTGTGATTGGAAAAAACTACTGACTGTGCATTGTACCATGCTAATATCAGCAAAGTCAACCCAACTTTGACTACTCATATCTCATGCAAACGGACTCGTTTTCCGTGAAACAAACATTGTCAGAAAGCTTGTGACAAGATCTTCACATTGACGCCAGTATTGACCACTTTTGACGATGTCAATTTTTGGCCCTTTTTTTCTCTAACCTGGCTCCAGGGTTGACCAATGTTTGACTGAGTGTATCTTGGGCTCCATAGCTCCGTTTTACTCCGTTCGAGTTGCATTAGAGTCAAAATTTTGGCCACTTTTTGATGATGCCATTTCTAAAGAAAAATGAGAAACTTCAATTTTTGGCGAAGATCCTCTGGATCAGTCCTCCCCACTGGAGAGCTTTTGGAGCTCCAAAAGCTTGATTACTCAGAAAGTAAGTGAGGTAAAGTTCCCTCACTTTACCAATCTCCATCCATTTTTCCTTGCTTGGATTCATTCCCTTCAGTCCCACTCTTAGGTACTCAACTGCTCCTCTTCGTGAAGTCCTAGTTTTCTTGTCTAGGATGATTTCTTCAGGCAACTCTAACATGTACTCTAGTGAAAGATCAACTGATGGAAGCTAAATGTTAGTCTCCTCGTCCAATATCATCGGAGGTTCATACAACTTCAAGTTCTCAACATTGACAACTGAATAGATCTGCATGTATGGAGGAAGATTAAGGCAGAAGGCATTGGTTCTGATCTTTTCCAAGATCTCAAAGGGACCATACTGAATTGGCTTGAGCTTCCTTCCTTCGCCTTGCATTCTTTCCTTGCTGATATGTAACCAAACACGATCATTGACTTGAAAATGATGATCGGTGTGATGTTTATCATGTCAAACCTTGTATTTGGCTTGGCTCTTTTCCAACTATGCTTTTACCCCCTGATGGATGGCTTGGACTTTCTGGATGAACTTCAAATCCTCCTTCTCTGAATCATGGCATCCATCTTCAACATCGTCTTTCCCAAAAGAAAAATCCATCAGAGTCTTAGGCACATAACCGAAACAAGTCTCAAAGGGAGACCTCTTTGTAGAAGAGTGTTTCGCATGGTTGTAAGCATGTTGCACATAATGAAGACTCTCATCCCACAATTTGGGATGCTTGTTGTAGTAGCCTCTAAGTAGATGCACAACTGTCATGTTTACTACCTATGTCTGTCTGTCAGTCTGTGGATGGAAAGTTGTACTCTTCTTTAGTCTAGTGTCCATGAGTCCCATAAATCTAACCAAAATTCCCCTAGGAATTGAGAATCTCAATCTGATACAATAGAAGTAGGTAACCCAAATAAACCCATACAAATTGGAAGTACATTTGAGCTGTCAGTTCCATAGTGACTTGCTTTTTACATGGCATTAAGATACACATCTTGTTGAACTAATCAACTACTACATAAAGATAATCATGACCCTTCCTAGACATAGGTAAACCCCCAACAAAATCCATAGACACACTTTCCCATGGACGGGATGGAACAGGTAATGGTGTGTACAACCCTTGTTTTTTGTTACTTGGTTTACTAGTTGCACACATAATACAACCCTTAATATATTTGGTGATAGTTTATTGCATTTTAGGCCAATAACAATATTTTTGCAACTGAGTAACTATTTTACTTACCCCAAAATGTTCTACAATCAAAGAGGTGTGAGCTTCACGGATTACATGTGCTTGTTCATCTTTTGGAACACATAACTTGCCCAAATGATACAAAAGTTTATCCTGCACATAGTAATCTTTCTCTTATATCTGTTTGCCTGCAATTAAAGCTGAATAAATATCCTTAAAGTTTTCATCATTAGCATATTGTTCTTGAAATATTTCATGCACCATGGAACTACCTTTAAGGATAATCAAAGCATTCATAACAAGAGGCCTAGAAATCATATCTGCTACTTTGTTATGGGTACCTTTCTTGTACTTAATTACCAAGTGAAACTGTTGCAAAAATCCCATCCATTTGAAATGCCTACTTTGTTGTAGTTTAGACTGTGAGTGCAAGTATTGTAGTGGCTAGTGATAAGTGTGGATTATAGTTTCTTTCCCCATTATGTAATGTTTCCATTTCTTAACACTCTGAACTAATGCATACATTTCCTTATCATAATTAGGATAGTTAATAACTACACCTAAAAAAGTGTAAGAGTGATAGCAAATCGGTTTACCTCCTTGCATAAGAACAACTCCCATGGAAAACCCGCTTGCATCAGTCTCGATCTCAAATGGCTGATGTAGATTTGGTAAAGCCAGAACTGGTGCAGTGCTTAACTTTTCCTTCAAAGTGTTGAAGGCCTTATGTTGTGGACCTCCCCACTGAAAAGTTGTCTTCGTACTTGTCGATGCATGCAATGGTGGTGCAATGTAGGATAATTTTGCAATGAACTTTCTCTAGTACTAGACTGCACCTAAGAAACTTTGACTTCTGTTATAGTACTTGGCTTAGGCTAGTTTACAATAGCTTTGACCTTCGCAGGGTCTACTTTCAATTGACCATTCCCTACAACATAGCCTAAGTACACTAGAGATGTCCTTACAAATTCACATTTAGACATCTTTACATAATTTTTTTCTTTTCTCAAAACATAAAAAAAATTCTTTACATGACTTACATGATCTTCCCAAGACTTCCTAAATATAAGGATACCATCTAGATAGACAGTGACAAAATCATCAATGAAAGGATGAAAGACATCATTCATGACCCTCATGAATGTGGCAGGTGCATTACAAAGCCTGAAGGGCATAACCAACCATTCATAAAGTCCATGTTTTGTCTTGAAAGTAGTTTTCCAAATGTCATCTTCTGCAATTCTAATCTGATGATAACCACTTTGCAAATCTAATTTAGTGAAATAAACTGCATGTTTTAACTGATCAAGTAAATCATCAATTCTTGGAAGAGGGTACCTATTTTTTACCATTATCTTGTTCAGGGCACGGTAGTCAATGCACATTATCCAAGATCCATCTTTCTTTGGAACCAGTATAATCAGAGAACCACAAGGAGATGTACTAGGATGGATGACTCCTTTCTCCACTAACTCCTGAACCTGTTTCTTGATTTCTTCATTATGCATAACGGACAAACGATACAAGCCGATATTAGGAAATGGCACTTCCTATTGCAACTGTATTTCATGTTGTATTTCCCTCTTGGGTGGCAACCTCTTTGGTTCCTGAAACAATTCATCATAAGCAGAAACAATTTTGACCATTTCAACCTTATGTTTTGGGTCACACCCCTTAAATGCCTTAGAGATATCTTCTTCTTTGGCTTTTACAAGCATTAACATAAAGTTCTTACTGGAGTTGACTAACCTTTTCATTTGACCAACATTAACTAGTGTGAGATTAGTCTTGACCTTGTGTGCACGTACAATATATTCTACCCCATCTTTAAAAAGATGATACTTGTTCTCCCCCTTTAAAAGATTTTCTTTCTATCATACAAATAAGGACTCCCTAACACAAGCCCGCAAATATCCAGAGGTACAACATCTACTTCTACTTCATCAATGAAATTAGCAGTGATGGAAAAACATAATTTGCACTATTTTGTCACCTACAACTGTGCATCATTACATACCCATCCAAGTGGATAGGGATTAGGATGAGGAGTAGTAGTTAGATTCAATTTCTTAACAACCTCTTTAGAAATCAAGTTGACTTGAGAGCCCGAATAAAATAGTGTATCAATCTTTGTGTGTTTAGTTACCACACGAATGTGAAACAGTTCATTCCACTATTTATCAACTTTAGGAGTGGATACTTTACTTGCATTACTTGTACTTGCATTAGAAATACTTGCATCAAAAGAAGGATTTATACCTATCCCTTTACCTTGGATCGCAACAGCAACGATCTTTGTCTCATCTCCGGAATCAGATCCAAGATCCTGTTGAACAATAGCAACATTAGTCTTTTGTTTGCCTTTATTTCCTCCAAATATTTTCATCCTTGCCTCCAGATGCAATTTTGAGCACCTCAATTCATCATGCCCCTCTTTCTTACAGTGTGAGCATGTGGGTTTTTCACCCTATTTCTTCACCGTAGTTGTCTTATTTCCTTTACCTTTATCTTTGTCTTTATCTTTACCCTTAGACTTTCCCTCATACTTAGATGGTTTTTTATCAAACTTATCAATGAATGATCCCTTACCTCTAGACTCTAAGTGGGTAGGTTGGACACAAACTTCATCAAGGTTATTGGGATTCAAAACCAAAATTGAATGTCTAAGGTAGGAATGAAGATCTCCTATGTACTTCAAAAAAGTATCCTGGGTGTACAAAGGAACATGTAATGCAATAGCCCTTTTATGAAATTCATGAGTGTACTCTTGAATGGACTGACCTTTCCCTTGCCTAAACATCTGCCAGTTCATCATTAACTGTTGCATGTAGCCTAAGGGATATAATTTCTTTTTAAGAGCACTTACAAATTTTGTCATGGACAAGTTGACTTTACCATGTTGGGAGATTTCTACCTTAGTCCTACTCTCCCACCAAGTTAGAGTTGTACCCCCTAACCGAAGAGTAGAAAGTTGGATCCTATCAGCATCATCTACAAGGTTTTGGACTCTACAATAGACTTCAACCTGCTGAATCCAGTCATCTAGTTTTTCAACATTTAATTCACCACAATACTTTGGTAAGTCAAATTTTACATCCAACTTAATTTTGGGCTTATGTTCACCCTTAAAAGGATTAAAAGGCATAGAATGAGTAGAAGAAGGAGAAGAAGGAGAAGATGAAGAAGATGGAGAATAAGGAGAAGAGGGAGGTGTCTTCAGAGGCTCAGGATCATCTCCTGATTTCTTTCCTTTGCCTGCACGAGCTTCATGTCTCTGCATCCTTTCTTGCCTCTCTTGGAATAAGACTTCAACCATGGCCTTCATGTCAAGAAAATCCTTCTGAAATTCCTTCTCACCAAGCTCCAAACTTTGTCCATTGTTTGGCTTTGCCATCTGTGTTCGTGAATGAGCTCTTCGTCTTCCAATCTCTAGATTATACTCTTCAAGTTTTCCTTTGCCTTGTTGAAGCTGGGAGCGTGTAAGCGTTCAAATCTGCAATACTAGTCAAAACATAGCTCTGATACCAATTTGATTTGTTTTAGGATCTAAGACGATTTCTTTAAGAATGCAAACTAATTACAACTTCAAAACTCCAAATTACAAAAATGAAATCAACTACAAATAATTAACTGAACAAAAATCAAAATTTAGAATGAGATGAGAAAGAGAGAGAACGCAAAAAAATTGATAATGGAGTTCGTCGTAAGAATGACTATGTCTCTAGGCCCCTCTCCAATGAGTAGACCGATCCGATTGAAATCTTCAAAAATTCAGCATTACATCAGTTTACAAGCTCTTCCCTTCAAGCACGACGGAATTCTGGCATTCTCCCAACGTACATGAACAACAAAATGCTCTAAGTCTCCAACACCTGAATAATTCTTAATAATCTGGATGAACCTAAATGAACTCCTAAACCTCTAACCCCCCTTTTTTATTCAAAAAATTTGATCAATTTGGTTAATAACCAAATGATTTACAAATATTCCCCTATCTCCCAATTTTACATAAAAATCCTCAAAATATCCTCGTACATGTTTTTATTTTAGCCTTTGGTTAGGTTGTTTTACATTAGGGAGTGGAATAATAACCATAAAAGGTTGTTATTTAACAATAACATGCTAAAACAATAAAGGTTAAATAAACTGCATGCTATACATATAATAAATACTGCGCGCTGCCTAATGGTAGGATGTTATTTTGGTTGGGCGGTGGTTAGAGGGTCAAGTCCCCCACCGTCCATTTTCTAACCAATCTACAACAAAATAAACGACAAAACAAAACGGCATTGTAATATAGTTAAGTACTCTGGCTGTAGCGCAACGGTCGACGACCGATATGGAGAGCTCGGGTTCATCAGGTTCAAGCCCGAGGAAGACAGATATTTTTCTTTTAATAAAACACAGTTTCAAACTGTCTGTCGGAGGAGGGGTAGGTCGGGTGCCATGTGGTGTGCCGAGGAGGCACCACATGGCACAATATGATTCACTGACGAAGCTGACTAGGTGCCGATGTGTACGCTGACTGTGCTTTGACATGTCTGCCGATGTGGATGGTGACGTGTATGCTAGCATGGCTGATGATAGAGCTGATGACGTGGTGTATGGATGACACGTGTCAACTTGTGATTGGCCAATACTGTTGACTATGTGTTGCACCATGTTGACGTCAGCAAAGTCAACCCAACTTTGACTGCTCATATCTCATGCAAACAGAGTCCGTTTTCTGTGAAACAAACGTCGTCGGAAAGCTTGTAACGAGATCTTCGCATTGACGCTAGTCTTGACCACTTTTGACAACATCAATTTTTGGCCCTTTTTTCTCTAACCTGGCTCTAAGGTCGACCAAGGTTTGACTGAGCATATATTGGGCTCCATAGCTTTGTTTTACTCTGTTCGAGTTGCGTTGGAGTCAAAATTTTGGCAACTTTTTGATGATGCCATTTCTGAAGAAAAATGAGAAACTTCAATTTTTGGTGAAGATCCTCTGGATCACACCACCAATAAATTTGTTGAAGGAATCCAAGGTACAAGCAAGTGACAAGGAGGACTTACAAGCAATAATGGCTTCTTTGATTGAGAGATATGATAAAGATAAGATTATCAAAGATCAACTTGAGCTTAAGGTGGAACAACTTACTTCTATGCTATTAAAGATAAGGACCAATCTTCTGAATCAGTTGAACCTATTACAACATGTGTTGATGATGATGCAATTCAAAAGGCTGAAAATATCAGGGCACAAGGCCAAGCTGTGAATGCATGGATAGAAATACTAGTTGCACCAGGAACTCAATTTTTAAAGTCTTCTATTGAATTTTTTAACAATATGAATGATTTCAAGTCAGAGCTAAATCAAATGCTTTCCATGTTATCTCAAAATTTATAGCTAGTGGAAAAGGACCTTGATGCTTAAACAAAGTTGAAAGACTTCAAGTTGGAAGTGTTAGTTGAGAATGGGGTGATCCCCACAAGGAAAAATTACATTGAGTACCAGGAAGCAATGAAAAATAAAAGAGAAGTCCTCAATGAATTGATAAAATATTCGTAGGAAGCCTGAGACAAAAGCATTGATAAAGGGTTAGAAATCATTGTCAAGATAGGGGAGCTTTTGTGTTAGATACTTGATAACAGCCAGAAAACTCTTCTTGTGGATATAGTTGTCTAGGAATTTACTTCACTAATTCATACTAAGATAGAATCATAAGCTTTCTCATTATCTTCTCTTGACAAATTTGTGGGCTTCCAAGTAATTCTATATGAGTTGAAGATGATATTGGACAAGCACAAAAAGTTACATGTCAACATAGAGGACTCTATCACATGAGTTCTAGCCATCTCTAGTTATACACCAGGGCCAAATGACACCGAAGTTCATGCGGCATTGAAAAGATATGAAGACTTTCTAGAGAAAAATGAAGAAGAGAATGTGTCTGCAGACACTTAGCTTATTTTCTTATTTTTTCATTATGCAATTTGTAGTTTGTAAATGGAATTTTACATGTCTTTTTGTAATATCAAATTACATGTAAAAAGAGAACAATCCCAAATCAAATTGGACTCTACTTTTGAATAAGTCAAAGTAGTTGTAGATTTCTTATTTTTGCTCATATCTTCCTTCTATAAATAAGAGGGGCTCTTTTGTAACTATTATCTTTTAGCTATGTTGTCGAATTGAGCATATTGAAACTTTGTGTTCAAAGTGTAAATCATTCAATCAATATAAAAAAAGTAAGTTAGAGTTCAATCTTTGTCTTGAATCAAGCTTGCGGTGCATTTCAATTGTTCTTAAGTCTTTTTTATCGTATTCTCTCGTGTATGTGATTGAATCATGGAATGGAATCACATATTCTAGAAGGTGTTCTAAATATGATTTTGTAGTCTTTGAATTGCGATATCATCTTTGGAAGTTGTGTTTATGTTTGTGATTGGAAAGTAACTTGAAGACTTTGGGCTACGAGTTATCATATATGAATGTTTGATCTTATCTTGGCATATGGTGAAGACTTTGGGCTGCATCATATTCCATACCTTTTCTTTTTCCAATTGACATATGAAGCAACAAAATACTTTGTGCTTTTGTGGGTTTCTTGGTGTTAACACTTGATGGTATCATTTCAGTTACTCCTTCGTTTAACTAAATTGAGTATCGATTATTATTGGTCCAATTAGTAGTTTGTGGTTCATTATATATTATATGCATCACAAGATTGTCATTATAAGTTTGTAAGAGAACATATGTTCTAAAATAATAGAATTAGATGATATGGAAACACACCCTATGAATAGTTTTAGTGTACATAAGCTTAGTAAATTACTGGTTGATTATAGTTAGCAATAAGAAGGGAGCCTCCCCTTTCTAAGAGGAAATATTTTATCTCATCATACTATGGTTGATATAACCATTTTGTCATCAATTAGTTGATAACAAAATATTCACCCAACACAATGTACATATGATGCCTTGCTTATAAAGGAAAGGTGTGATGGAGTACCAACATTAAATGACTATGTCATAATTAAATGACATGAGCCAACATTAAATGACCTCTTAAAGGACTCTAATATTTAATAAAAGATAAAAGATAAAATATTATCTAAACAACTCAAATATGTTTAGGACCTGTTATCACCTGAAGTTGCAACCTTGTTGAGCCTGATGTTCAACACTTCAGTGTAACATGGGAAGACCTCCAAAGCTGTGGGTCACTTGTAGATAGAGGTCAACCTCCAGAGAAGGCCGGCTTCCTTTGGTGTCACCTAAACTACTGATTTTATAAAGGAAAAGGGAGAAAGAGTGCATAAAAATAAAATTAAATACTATGGTGATGCACCAAACTGATAAGAAATCATGAAATAAAAACAAGATGGACATACACTAGAAAACTAATGGTAGGTATTTCATTTACTCAACATAACCCTTTTGGACTTATGCATCATTCTTAAGAGGCTTGATCTTCATACATATTTTAAGAAGGAAGGTTGAACTTCACAGCTTTAAGGTATGAATGCAGACTTAGAAAAGCATAGTTGAAAACTTACATAGTCTAACAATACAAAAATGAGAGTAGTTTGAACACTAACACTGGATTTCAAGGTAAACTCTGTGTTTTATATTCTAGAATCGAAATGAGTTACAAAGCATACATCAGTTGAGAAAGGATCGTTAAAAATCACTAACTCTTGAGAATGCATAATCCAAACTCTTTTACAAAGAGGCAAAAATGCCTTATATACAAAAGATGTCGGCCCCCCTAGGGCTTACAAAAATATTAGTCTTCAGAAAGATCTTCCCTTAGATCTTTTTGAATGAAGTTAATGTTGCATTCAAGTGTATCCCTGTTGTCTATGTTGGTGAAGAGTTTCTCCAAGAATGACCCTCTTGATCTTTCACAACTACAACATTAACTTCCTGGTCTTCGTGTCCATCCTCGAACCTCCTTTCCGAGCTGCTTTGAATGCTCCTGGGCTCAGAGCAAATCCACGTCACTTTCTCTCTATTGATCTTCCTCTCACCGGTCAAACTGCCATGGCTCGCCTACAGCCTCCTCCGATTGGCTAAACAGATGTCATACAAGCTTCCTCAAGCAGTCAAAAAAATCTTCATCAAAATCGCATGTTGGTGAGACACTGGCCATGTCTCCCCGATATGATTACACTCTACAGCAGCATCGGGATAGCTTACAACCATTGGTGAGAGTTATATTGAGCTCCCATTGTCACACCGATGTCCCCTTTCTACTGGCAAACCTATCGCTATCGGCAAGACCTCACACGAGCCCCTCATACTTCAGTGAAACACCATTGGGTCAGTGAGACACTATGCCAAAAGCAAGATCCTTCGGTGAGCTCACTCCTTTTTCCTGAGTTCATTTGTTTCGGCGAGACCTTCCTTTGTCGGCAAGACCTCTCGCCGAAGCCACCCTGCTTCGGCAAGAACTCTTATCGAGCTCTCTTCGTTTCAGTCGGGGAGACTTTGCTTGGTCAGTGAGACACTACGCCAAAGGCAACACTTTCGCCAAGCTCAAACATCCTTCCTTTGGCAAGACACTGGCAAGTCAGGAAGACTTCTTGCCAAACCCACATCATTATACCGCTGCGCTCCTCCATCGGCGAGACACCCATGTGTCAGTGAGACATCTTACCAAAGGAAAAACACTATACCAAGACCCTTCATTCTTTGGCAGGACCTCATGCTTTCATTGAGACATCATGGTGACCCTACTTTCCTTTGTGTCAAGCTCACATCCTTTCGGTAAGAGGCCATCGAGTCGGTGAGACATCATGGCGAATTCATTCCGCTTCGGCAAGACCACCTTCGGTCGGTGAGACATTATACTGACCGAACCTTCTGTCAGTGAGTGCAAACTCCTCGGCAAGACATCACCCTATCGGCCAGACCTCATGGCGATTGTTCCTCCATTCAGCGAACTCATCTCGTTGTCGGGGAGACATCATAGCAAAGGCACCAACTTTCGCTAAGACCTTCATTCTTTTGGGAAAACTCCGCCTAGTCGGCCAGACCTTTTTCCGAATCTAAATCTTTCGGCGAGACTTCTATCTAGGACCACCACTCCATGTCGACAAGACTTCAGCATGTCGGGGAGATCTCTAAAAGCCACGGTGATTTAAAATGTTTGGCCGACTGAGACATTTCAAAAATGAATAGAACCCCTTCTAGTCGGCCAGACATTTGGAAGGTCTTGGCGACTCTCTCCTTAGAGGATTTTCATGCCAAACTTGACTGAGGTAGGCTTTCCAACTGAGCTCTTTGTGACTTAGCATCAGATGTATGATTTAATCCTGCACAACAACATCCCCATTTGGCCTTTATGAACACTTGAAACATAGATTGCCCAACTAATTTACCCCGTAGGTGAAAATTGGGCAACAGGACCTAAGTGGACTTAACATGCAAATAGGACCTATATAGGTAAAACACCTATTTACACCAACATCTTGGACACATTGGAATAGTCAAAAATATTGCCAGTAAAACCAAAAATGTTGCAATCACAATAATCTCACAAAACACATATGAAATATGAAGAGGTTATCAAATATTTATAAACCCTTTCTGATTCTCTAGATTGTTAAAAATGCAAGAGAAAAGTGTACAAGTTTTTACAAGATCTTACATGAAAAACTCAAACTCTTAATTAGGAATCCATAAACTCAGAATCCTCAAAACAAATATCTGATACCATGTTATAAATTTGAAATAGATTGAATAACCCAAGGAAATTTATATTAGAATTTCAAAGGTACATAAATTGGAAAAACATAAACAATGCAAACCAACAACTCTGAGAGATATGCAATGTCAAGATGACAAAATTACATTAGGATATTCTAAGATGAACAATACAAGCTAAGTAGTGAGTTTATATATAACTAAGGAGATGATGGAGGTGGAAATTCAACCAATAGGAATTCACCACCAATAACCACCAACATTAAATAAAGTGATGAAAAAGTAAATACTCCACTCTTAAAGGGTGGCTCAGACAACTCGTCACTTTATCTCCTAGTTATTAAATGATACTCACTTTATTATCCTAAGCAAGCTTAATAAAAGTGATGACCATGTCATAATTAAATGACATGAGCCAACATTAAATGACCTCTTAGAGGACTCTAATATTTAATAAAAGATAAAAGATAAAATATTATCTAAACAACTTAAATATGTTTAGGACCTAAGTGGACTTAACATGAAAATAGGACCTATATAAGTAAAACCCTATTTACACCAACATCTTGGACGCATTGGAATAGTCAAAAATACTGCTAGTATAACCAAAAATGTTGCAATCACAATAATCTCACAAAACACATATGAAATATGAAGAGGTTATCAAATCTTTATAAACCCTTTCTGATTCTCTAGATCGTTGAAAATGCAAGAGAAAAGTGTACAAGTTTTTACAAGATCTTACATGAAAAACTCAAACTCTTAATTAGGAATCCATAAACTCAAAATTCTCAAAACAAATATCTGATACCATGTTATAAATTTCAAAATAGATTGAATAACCCAAGGAACTTTATATTAGAATTTCAAAGCTAAATAAATTGGAAAAACATAAATAATGCAAACCAACCACTCTGAGAGATATGCAATGTCAAGATGAAAAAATTAATTAGGAGATTCTAAGATGAACAATACAAGCTAAGCAGTGAGTTTATATATAACTAAGGAGATGATGGAGGTGGCAATTCAACCAATAGGAATTCACCACCAATAACCACCAACATTAAATAAAGTGATGAAAAAGTAAATACTCCACTCTTAAACGGTGGCTCAGACAACACATCACTTTATCTCCTAGTTATTAAATGATACTCACTTTATTATCCTAAGAAAGCTTAATAAAAGTGAAGGAAAAACCTATAACTAAGAAAAAATAAATTAGCCCACTAGGAAAATAAAAATCTACACCAACACTACGTTGGTGCAAGGATTTTTCTAGGGCTTGTGAAGGATTAAATGTATCTACGCTACATAGTGAATGTCTCACGATGTTTTTATTTCTATAGTAAAATCATCTATGTTGTATAGGATTTCTCCTTGTCACATTTGCTAACATGAATGTAATGAACACTTGATAGTGTGACAACATTCTAATATATTACAAGCTTTGTAATAATAATTTGTTTATCACATATGGATTCATGCAATTTAGTTTGTATTAATAAGTATGTTCTCTATGTAATGCATATAATTTGATGGCATATGTACCTAGATAAAATATTTTATGTTTCCTTCATTATCTTTTCTATTACCTGTGACTTGTAGCCCAATGAATAAGACACCAATATTTAGTCCACCTATCCAATCTCACATCTTTCAAATAAAATGAACTGGTAGTGTAGGAATAGGAGTAGATTTTGTGCATTCATAACCTTAAAATATAACTAGGGATTCATCTTTAGTGAGATCCAAATGAATCTATCTCTTGTGGGTTATTCTTCCATATTTATATCAGCTATATACGGGTTTAAAGATAGCTAGTTGTTCTTGGTTCAATGACAATCTTTGGGACCGAGATAACAAGTTGGGTTTGATTGTCCATATTTAGTTATTGTTCATTTTATCAGATTTCACCCCTAGGAATACCCTCCTACTTTTCTAAGTTGAGCTTGAAATGTAGGAGATATAATCCACTCTTATAGAGTTAGCTCAAAGTCCTCCATTTTTGTTGTTGATGATTTTATTTCACTTGCATAACAAAAAATTTGGCCTTGTGAGTGGGATTTTGTTTTAGGAAATGGAGCAACTATTTTGAGACCTAGTGAGTTAACAATGACATGTAACCCTCATAACTAGTGAATCTCTTGATAAGGGATAATCTTGATCCATTGAGTTGAGTGCATGAATTAGTTGCACCAAATTTATAGACAATAAAGGGAGAATACATTTTAGGTATCGTTTTCAATGATGGTGCTAATATTTAAAGAGTATCTAGGTATTTGAATACTTGTACATTTTTTTCTTAGCATATACATTACATTTTCAACACCTAGGACTATTAGATGTTGCACCAAATATCAAATTATTCACTAACATTATGTAGGGAAGGTGTACATTGTCTTACAATTATTACATGCAAAGAAGAAGAGATCCCTTAGGGAGATTCATTTTAGTTAACAACTCCCATGAAGATATCTTTGTACATGTGGAGGAAACCATGGAAGCATAGAGGAGTGAGCCCTTGACTCTTGAAGCACAACCTCTTGAAACTAATTTATTAATCACTTCAATCCAAGGGTCCAATAGATCCTCACATAATGCTTCTTTAGTCCACATCTAAAACTCCCAATCCACAATAGGAGATATATAGGAAGAGCCACCTAAAACCACAACTTTCTAATTTTCCATTTCTACCCAAGTAGTAAATGTTACCAAGAAAAATATTCCTTTTTTCTCTTCTTGATTTCCATGGCCTCGCCACAAAATACCTTAATATATCTTTATTCAAATTTAATTTCCTCTATAGAAGCTATGAATACACCACAAATGCACACTAATTGAAATTATTTACAGCTACATTAAATAATTCCACCTTAATGTAGTTTATGGGATTAGGAAGAGATGTAATGCCTGATTAGAGAATCAAAAAGGAAAAATTCCTTAAGAAATATAAGTACTATTATAGAGGGGGATATATGAGAGGAGATGATATATTTTCGATGACTCAAAATGAGGATGAGCCTTTAGAAGCTTAAGTAGAGATATTTCTATTCTACTTACATAAATCCCAATAGAATAGGATGTCCTAGGAGTCCCTCAAAACTATATTCTTAAGGGAAGTTAATGAAGACTACCTAGATGCCCTATATTTAATTGGAGGAGATATCTCTCAGGTTACATGGGAAGAAGTCTTCCAAATTTACAAGAACTACTCACGCTCCATAATGAAAAAGATGTGAAGCATGTGATAAATAACTACTAAGATAGCTACAGGTGTTGCTAGGATGGAGTTCAACAACTTACTAAAGGACATGTAGTAGGATATAATCAAACACATGCAGACTCAACTAGATACCCTACATGCAAGTAAAATCATGAAGAAGAAGTAGTAGTATTAGCAAAATAATATCCTCCTTAATACCACAAAAAGCTAGACTATAAATGCAAGAGGGTGGCAAGTATTAAAGATAAACATGAATTTTTAGAATTTAAATAATTAAAGGATGAAGTTCAAGTATTTTATTTGGAAAAATCAAAACCATGGCATCAAAGGAAATATTTCCCTCAAGATCCCCTATCTTATAATTATCCATTTTTAAATTTATTTGTAAATATTCCTCCTTTTTATAGTCAACCCTGTCAAAACTGGTGAAACTATATGCTACTTGGATGGAGATATTCATAGTGACTATGGCCACAAAAACCATACCAACTGCAAGTCCATAGCCAGTGTTGGTAGCCACCCCAATATGCATGGAAATGACATTGATGGGGAAAAATGTTGGTTATATGCAACAACTAAAATCCCTACCTCAATAATGAGTCATTCTGCCAAACCTTGCTACCTCTACTCTTGCTACACCTAGAGAAACACAACTGCCAACCTAACTTGCACCCAATCCAAAAATAATCCTATTCTATAGGCTTATACTAATGACACCCTTTAGTATCCAACATATGGATTTGAGATTTAAGTAGTGTACAACTCTGGTCAAGAAATATGCTCTCCACCCCTATGTCTTTGTTAATAATGGAACCTCCTTTATAAGAACCTTTTAACAATGCTAATTCACAACCAAATGATAAGGAATGGCATCTTGAGTAGGAGGAAATCATGACAAGAATCCCCATTTCTAGAAATATTGGATACCAAAAACTAAGAACTTGAGCCTAAATTCAATTTCCTTGGGAATTTAAAAAAAATTGTGTAAAAATCCCCTAGTTTCAAGTCATCAAAGATGTCCCTATTTATACTATAAATATGAGGAAATTGTGTTTAAAAAATCAAGGTGAAAACGCAAAGACTCATAAATGGTTCAAGTTATTGGATAGCTTGATGTCATCATGTTAGGCAAGATAGTAATTCCAAAATATGCAGACCTTAGCAACGTAGTAATCGATTTAGATACTGATTACATTTTTATCTTACTATCAAGCATCCCATTATATAATGATTCAATTACCTACAATTTTTAATCTTGCAATGATTTAACTTCCTCTAATCTTGAAGTATAAAATAAATTTGTTGTAAACTAAGGGGGGCTTCTTTTTGGTGGAAAGGAAGAAAATAGTCAAAGTATAGTAAGACAGAGGCTAGTTGGGAGGCTCAAGATCATAGTGGATAGTGAGAGGTCTTGAAGGCCATGTATGTAATGTGCTAAATTATATTTTGTTAATAAACATATTGTACTCATTTGAGAATTTAATAGAACCAAATTAGAATTGTTTGCATCTTTTGGCTTTCATTGTGTTGAGAGTTATTTTGGCTATGTGATCAAGTTGTTTAATAAGACTCCCTTGTCTTGGCTACATCATATGGTATTAGAGTGAGTTTCTTAGTAGGATAAGTGCACTCATTGTAGAGGTTATATAGGGTTGGAAGTGTTCAACAACATCTCAAAGGCTCTAAGGATTTTTGTAGGTGCATGAGAAGGAACCATACAATTTTAGAGCATTGAGAGGGACATTAAAGAGGTGAGAAGGATAAGTTCCTATTTTCCATAACACATGGGTAGAAAAAGATAGAGGTAGTATTTAGGAGTTGGTTGTGATTGATGAAGAAATTGTAGTTGAATAATGTGAGAAGAAAATTAACAATTGATAGATGAAGGAGAAGAATGTTGCTTGAGATTTCTTGTCAAGATTAATAGAGGTAATAAAATAGAGGTTCCAAATTTCTTCAGTACATTAGACCCTAAGGAGTTAATAGATTGAATTGGTGAATTAAAAATATTTTAAATTTGAATAATTTATGACATATAGCTCGTGTAATTTTGGAACAAAAAAATTAAGGGACATGTTTCCCTTTGGTGGAGAGAGTTGCAAAGAGAAAGAGTAGCAAATGAAGAAATGAAGATAACTCGATAGAATGTAATGGTTACTAGGTTAAAGGAAAAAATTATTCCTAGAGATTATGAATTGGACTTATTTAGAAAGCTTTAGAATTTGAAACAAAAGGACATAAGGGTAAAGGATTATATAAAATATTTCTACAAGATAGTAATCAAATCTATGCATCATGAAATGAATAGGGAGAAGGTAACTATGTACAAATTAATGGATTAAGGTTTAATATTTAAGATGAGATGAGTATATTGAAAATTTATACAATTGAGGAGGCTTACCAATATGATTTAAAAGAAAAAGAAAGTATATCCAAAAGGTAGAAGAATATTTCAAGAGGAAGAGAGAAAAATTAAGTCAAGAGAGGACAAGCAACTAGCAACAAGGGGAAACAAACTTATGAAGAATCAAGCTCTAAGTGGAATAATGAATCAGGCCAAGAAGCAAGAAGAAAAATATACCCAAAAAGAGGATGAGGTAGAAGTAGAAAAGGGTTATTTGGAACATGTTACAAGTGTGGAGAAGTTGGTCATAGATCTTATGAGCTCCCTCAATTACAAAAAGAAAGTAGCAAGAGGAGTGTGACTAGAAATCACATAGTGAAAGAGGATGAAGAAAGTATAGAATCACCAAAATGAGTGGAAGAACCAAAAGAAGGATAATATATTATGTTAAATAGAGTATTAGTGAAATAAGTCATGGAGGAGGATGGAATATCCCAAAGAAGAAGTATTTTCCAAACTATATGTGAATTTGGAGGTAAGTGTTGTAAAGTAATTATAAATAGTGGCAATATTGATAACCTAGACTTTGATGTAATGGTAGAAAATCTAGTTTTACGAAAGAGTAAACATCCTAGTCCATATAATGTTACTTGGCTGCAAAAGTAACATTGATTGGTGGTGAAAGAACAATTTTTAGTGACTTTTATATTGGTTCATACAAAGAATAAGTTTTATGTAATGTGATGTTGATGAATGCATGTCATGTTTTGTTGAGAAGACCTTGGCAATTTGATAGAGAGGATATACATGATGGTAGAAATAATTTATATATTATTAAAAAGGATGAACATAAATATATATTAATTTCATTAAAAGAAAATAAAAAGGAAGAAAGGACAAAAAAGCCTATAGTTTCTTTCAATTTAGAAAAATAGGTGATAAAGGTGGAAAAGAAGGTTGGAATCAACCCAAAGGAAGTTTTTGAAAAGAGGCATACAATTGTGATAAAAGATAGCAATTTTGATTTTTTGAATTGAGTGCCTAAAGAAGTGAAGAACAACATAAGGGACCAAAGTGACCACTAGGAAGGTATTGATTCTAAATAGGAGAAGCATAAACCATAGGTTGGAAAATTAATATTTTCTCATGGAGGTCATGGATCATATTCACATCCTTATCATGAAGGACAAAAAGGAGGTGATAACTCACAAGGTGAAGGCAGGGAAAAAGAAAAAGAGAAAGGAAAGGTATGTGAAAGAGGAGTTAGAGAAATTTAATGCAGGGTGAAGAAGAAAGAACTGATAGATAAATGTGGATTAATAAAAAACATAGGATCACCATCCCAAGCACCCTCAAATGTTCATTAGTTTCAAACTCATAAAATTTCACTTACTCTGTATGTTTGATGCAGAAGCATCCAAGTCCACGAGCAATCCTATATCAACCAAAAATATTTTTTTTGTTTTTAATTTTAGCTCAAATTTTTTGTGCTTTGGTTGATTTTTTGGTAATTGATTTAGAAAAAAAAATAGATTTAAATTGATCAAATTAAGGACATCACTTTGAAGAAGGTATTAATGGGTACTTGCAATTTCAATTTGATGAAGAATGGATAAAAAATGGTTAAGTTATGAGAATGGGGGTTTTTAGTTTGTACTCAAACTTGCAAAACCAAATCTCTTCATAAATAGTTCCAAGGAATTTCCCAAAATTGTTTCCAAGTCATTTTATCGCAACTATTACTAAGTAATTTCCCAATTGTTTCCAAGCTAGTTTCTTTCAACTAGTTCCAAGATATTTTACTGCATTCAACCATTTTGCAGGAACTTTAGGTCCAACTGGATTTGTGAGAAAGATCAAGTGAACTAGACTTTTAAGTTTTGATAACCGGTTTGAATATTTTTTTTTATGGTGATGTCAACAGGATACAAGCAAATGATGACATCATGGGGTCAAGGTCACTTGGAAAATGATGACATAAGCATGATGTAAGGAAATGATGATGCCAACATTATATGGTATAAGGACAAATTCCATTGAACTGGATGTGTATCAATTAAAGTATTCATTCAATAAGAAAAGGAACTTCTATAAAAATGATAATTATGATGTCAACAAGGTACAAAATATGAGGTTTTTTAAGTGAACTTGACTATTGAACAAGTTATAATAATTCTTGTTACACCCCATTGTGCTATTACTTATTTACTTTTACCTAGTTGAGTGAAAATGCTTTAAATATATGTGTTTATGTTTTATGTATTTCATAATACAATAAATGAATGTTTGATTCAATTGATGTTATATAATGATTTTTCCCATGAAATATATGATGCAAAAGGTTGTAATTGATTAAGCTAACTACGTTTGCAACGTACTAAGTTGGATGCAGGGAGAGATTCAATCCTCTAGAAGAGAGGGGAAGTATCACTTAGGAGAAGAGATTGGTTTGGTAACCCTTAATGAGTCTTACTGAGCTTTCACACACTCACCTCCAGTTTAGTAATGTCAATTCAGTAGTCTGGAAATGGTAAGTTGATCTTAGCCTTGCTTGAGTATGGTTTTGATGACGTTATGATCTTGATTGTGAATGTTTTGAATTTAGGGTATGTGTTTGAATCTCTTGTCTTGTGTGAGTTTTTCCTTATGATTTTATATTTAAATTGATGAGATATGTACTACAAAATATAAATATGTATATATGCATGTATCTACGGTAAAATCATACACATGAATATATACGTGCATGAGTATACGTAAATACACGTATCTATGCATGCCCATGAACAGATTACCCATATGCATTAGAATATCGATAAGGCAATTGGGACATATATATACACTTCCTGTATATATGTTGATCAATAGGAATTGTGAATATATGTGTTTAATTATCAAAGCATGATATATATATATATATGTATTTGTAGACACGTAAAATGTACCGATTGACATTGTGCATCTGATCCCGACTACTAACATCATTTCATCCTGAATCATCCCTCAGTCTAACCATTTAATCAAATCCCCCTATCTGATTAAATTCATCAATATTCTGCTCTTAATTAAATAAACCAGTTATTTAATTAAGTCACCTCTTCTCGATAATTAAATTAATCATCTTGATCTAATTATCCTATTTAATTAAATAATCAATTTTATTTAATTAAGTCTCTAAAGTCTATCTATTAAATTAAATAAATTAAAACCTTATTTAGTTTAATCTAACATCATCTCTTTTAATTAAATAAATCAAAATCTTTATTTAATTAAATCTCTTATCACATTCTTCTCATTATTTGATTTAAATAAATCCATAAATCTAAGTCAAATTTGTCACATCATTTAATCCCCTTCATTAAATTAATTAACTTTGATTAATTTAATCTCTTATCATGTCCCATCCTCCAGCATTTACCACTTGCACATGAAAATAGATTTAATTGATTTATTAAATCCCTATTTTCCTCAACAAGGCATCTTTTTGGAATATTCTTCAAGTTTGAATTCAAAAATCCAAGTTGACATGTACATCCAACAAGGCATTTACTCCATCTAACATGTCCTTTGCCTTGAGCCAAGTGGCATTTAATGCATTTTCCCTTCCCTCTTGCAAGTCATTTCAACAAAATTCAAAATTCAAAAATAGGCATTTATTGGCACAATCTTCAAAACTTGCACATCCTCCATCCACTCATAGATTGACAAGTAGCATCTTGACATTGGATGAATGTTAGTCCCACATTGCTCAATTTTGGACATTCATCCTTCAATCTCATCTATAAATAAGAAGCTTCATTCCTCATTTGATTATCCACAAATTATGCAAAGTTACCATGCTCAAATATCTATCAAATTTCATCCATCATTCTTGAATCTTAGCTAGGTTATGCAATTTTTTAGCTTGTAGCACTCACTATCCTTCATCAAAGTGGATCAATTATCATCAACACATCAAGCTTGCATCATAGGAATTGGGAAAGGGCCAATTTTCACATCAAATTGGTACCAATTCCCCCATGGAATCATGAGTTTGCTAATTTAAATTAGGATTCAATTGTTGTTTTCATTTTGTTCTTTATTATTTCTTTTCCTAATTTGAACTTGGTAAATGGATTTCATGGGGAATCCTTGTTCTTACTTGCATTCTAACATCTAATGTGTTTGTTCTTATTGTTTTGCAGGTATTAGGATTGGGGTTCACACAGTATTTATAGTATATGAATATATATATATATATATTAACATACACGTATGTATTGACAATAAGTAAACATCCATACAAGTATATTGATATATATATATATATATATCTGCATATGTTATTATACGAAATATGTGATTATTTATGTGTATTCAAATATTGATTAATACAAATGTATGAATGGAGATATATATAAATATATATACATATACATATACACATATATACATGTTATGTATTTATATGTATATATATACACACATATATATATATACATTTATACACACACACACACACACACACATATATAATATTATATATATGTTATATGTTAATGATTTCTTATAAGTGTTGTAAGTTATTGCGTGCATATCATAGGAAACACATCATATACAAAGAATGCAACACAACTTATATACTAAGTATTAAGTGCTGAAATAAAAGAAAGTGTGCTTCATATGATAATGACACATAAGTTAAATAAGTATGAAATATATTAAGTGTTGGAAATAAACCATAGGTAGCACTATCTTAAAGGGCGCGTGGAAACCAAAAGAAAACTATATTATGAGTAAAGCATGGAAGACTTAGTCAAACATAGAGGAGAAGATAATGAATAACAACACATAGAGAACTTTGAACTGGTCTTTGCAAAAAATCAAGAGAACATGGCGCATGAGGAAATATGCGGCGCTAAAGTATGAATTATTCACCTCTTTTAGAAGTTTGATTTACAATGCATTTTTTTGTGTATGAGGCAAGTGGATTTAGAGAATCATTCAAGTATGAAGCTGGCTGGGAATAGTTAACCTATAGAAACATTATCCTTGCATTTCTGATTAAAATACTTTGTTGTCAAGAGAATTGCAGCAACTGGCTGAGTATGAGAAAATAGTCATCATTATTATTCTGCCACCTTTAATCTTCATAGTTGAGTCAAAAAATTTAGTGTGAGAAGTGGAAAAATAGGGAGCTTGTTTGTAGCCTTAAAGAGTGCTCAAGTTTTTGTATAAATAGGGGAGAATTCTTCTTCTTTGGGGACACATTCTTGCATTCTTATTTTCTGAATTTCAGAGAGTTACTTTGCTATAATACTGAGTTGTGAGTTGTGAGGTTTATAGAGTGAGTTTAGTGAGGTTGGAGTGAAATTTATTTGTGGGAATTGGTCAAGGGAAGGAATTGCAATCTATTTGGTGGAGGTTGTGCTAGGAAAGCTATTATATCAATTGGAGCTATCTGATTACAGGCATGCTAGTTCTCTACTTTATTTTCTATTTTAAGTTGGAAAGATTGCTTGATTTTATGGGTGTTGCTTGAATTGTTTGGGAAGAGAAATATGGATTTTTATTATGTTTATTTACTTCTTGAAAAGTACAGAAGAAGCTGAGATGTTTGTTAAATTCATATATGGGGATTATATTAGCATATTATGTATGTAGGAATGAGTGCTTGAGTGTTTTACTAGAGTGTATGTTAAGCTTATACAACTATAGTTTGGTTTATAAGGAAGTTTGTGAAAGTCTGATTTATGATTCAGTTTGATTTACCATAGTGTAATGTTTTAGTAAAAGGATATAGGTTATTACTAGGGTTGGGATAATCCAATGAAGGGGATAGCCTATGCATAGAATATGTGTGGTCATTACAAATTGAGCTAAGAAGGTGTGAATAGGATGACTCTCACTCAAAGTAACTGAGTGTTGAATTCTTTGGCCAAAGTAGTGTAAGTTGCCACTGTTTACATGGTCAATTCACTGTGATCCAATTATCCATTTTATTCCAGGATTGTCATACATGTAGGTTGTAGCCACTATATGGTAAAGTTCTAGTTTGTAGGACACAATACCAAGCTTGGGAAAGGCTAGTATTATGGGGTTACCAAACCAATCTCTTTGTCGAAGGGTAGGGCCATCTTACCTATCAAGTAGATGTGCAGGGGACCATAGTAAGTTCGTGGTTGGAAAGAAAAGCGCTTGAGTGATGCTTCTCCTCATCAGTTGGCAGCCAAGATTTGAAGGGGGAATTACCTGGACCATATGTATATCTAATGTTGGAAGCTCAAAAGAGCTATTTATGTACTTTTATCCATTTATATGGAAGATTGTAAACATGAATGTTAAACTTGATTTTATTCAATATGAAATCAATACTTTGGAAAGATTTGTGAAATTACAACGATATGTAATGGAAGTTTGGAATAGTGTTTATTTCAAACATGTGCATGTTATCTTTATTATAGAAAAGAAAAAATTTATTGTTATGTGATGGCATCATGGTTTATTTACTTGTGGGTAAAACTTAGGAAATTTTTTGAGTAGAACATTGGGCATGTTATAATTCCATTCGGATGGGCACTAGATCTTCACAAAATGGATACTTGCAAACTCTTGCTAGTGAGTTGGATATGTAAAATTTCCTACTCGAGTTGGACATTTGTGGACTCTTAGAAACCTGGATATGCAAAATTTCCTATCTGAATTAGTCACTTGTAGCACTTTACCTGTCTATTGATCATCCCATTTTGCAACAATTCAATTAACTGTAACTACCAATCTTAAATCAATTTAACTTCCTCTAAACCTATAGTATAAAATAAAATTGTTGTAAACTATGGTAAGATTTTTTAGGAAGGAAAAGGAAGAAAAGAGTCAAAGGGTAAGTGCAAAAATATGGGGGACCAAAAAGTGGCCACCTGAAAAGGAGAAAATGCAAGCATGTTATAATGAAATGCACTTGCGTTATGGTTTGTTTTGCACATAATGAGAGCACATTATAACACGCTCGTGTTATGTTTTGCTTTAAAAAAAATATTTCTCTTTATTTTTTTCTTTCTCTTTCTCTTTTTCTTTCTCCTTCTCATTCAGTGAGACTATTGTTAAACAAGCGCAAGACAACTGAGAGGGGGGGAGGTGAATCAATTGTCACATAAATTCAAACTTAAAACTTTATCACTTATCAAATCTTCAACCACACTATTTTGTTATTGAATATAAGCATGAAACATAAATAATAGAAAGTAAATCAACACAATGAACACCATATTTTTACATGGAAAACCCAATAAGGGAAAAACCACGGTGAGGGTTAACTCACACTATATAGTATTTTAAAAGAGGCTCATTGTCCAAGTACAAAGGCTCACTACCTACAAAAGGAACTCACTGTCCAACAAGTGGCTCATTTCCTACAGAAAGATTATACAAAATAAAGTAAGGCTTTACAACCCAAAATGAATTGGAAATATGCACCTATTATGTGCTGATATAGTTCTGGATATGCTCACAAATGTTGCCTTTCTGATCACATCTTTACATTCTTTACTTCTTCACTATTTCTTCTATCACTTTCCTATAGACTCACTGCACTTCCATACACTCACACACACACACAAACTATTTTCCATATACTTATATATATATATATATATCCAATCACCATTGTAAGCATCAATTAGGTCGGCCTAATTAGATGCACTTTATTATAAAAGATATCAATTGTCAGCTCCACAAAGTATTTTCAAAATGCTTCAACCATTTTTTACATTACATTATGTTAGCTCGGATCAAGAAATAGGTCGCACATAAGTTTTCATATCATATCAAAATTATCTTAACAAGTCAGCCAGGAATAGTCTTCAACAGAATAAAGTCACTTCATCGTATGAGCACAAGAACACGAAATAACCTAATCGTGCATGCCTTTATCATCCATTAGTATTTTCTCAAAACCACAACCAAAAATAGTCAATTGTAGAGAAATGCGGACTAGAATACCAGATGGGCAACCAAAAATACCAGATCAACAACTAGAGAGGATAAGCACCAGTATAAGAGTATCGAACCCAACTACCAACATACTACCAACATGGTGACATCAATGACAAAAAATAGATAACTTTACTCATTTTTCCAACAACTATATACATGATATAAACATTTAATTTCTTATACTTTAAGTTATATTTCATGCATATAGTTTTAGGATGTTTGAGAGTGGTTTTAGATCTCTAGGAGTAATACAAATTCTAGTTTTTGGAAGATCTTATAATTTTTTAGATAGTCAAATTTTAGTAATCAACAAGTTGTATCTTCTTTATCTCTCTCTATATATATCACATTGTTTATCCCTTATTCTCTAGACCTCTCTCTCCCACTATCTCCACCCCTTTAGTTGACTCTCTCTCCCTTGAGCTCGAGAACTACTGCTCTCTCTCTATTTCTATCTCTCACTTCTCTCTCCCTCCCTCCTTCTCCCCTCTACTTTTTTCTAGCTCACCTCTCTCTCTCTCTCTATTTCTCTATTTCTCTATCTCTCTCTCTCCTTTCCTCTTTATTTCTCTCTATCTCACCTCTCTCTACTTCTCTATATCACTCCTCTCCCTCTCTTTGTCTCATCTCTCTCTACCTCCCTCTATCCTTTTGTATGTACTCTCTATCTCACATCTCCCTCAATACCTACCTATATCTATCTCTCTCGCTCACTAACTCTCTTTCTACTTACCTCTTCCTACATGAAGAGATAGATAGAGGGATGAAGAGTGGAGATAGAGAGAATTAGAGAGGGAGAGGAGAGATACATAGAATTAGAGAGGGAAAGAGGGAGGGAAGGAGAGATAGAAAGAGAGGTGAGATAGAGAGAAGTAGAGAGAGAGGGGGGAATAGGTGAGATGGAGAGAGACGAAGAGAGAGAGGTGAGATGGAGAGAGACGAAGAGAGAGAGGTGAGATAGAGAGAAGTGGAGAGGGAAGGAGAGAATGAGAAAGAGAGAGATAGGGAGGAGGGAGGGAGAGGTATAGAGGGATATATGAGATAAAGAGAAATAGAGACAGAGAGAGGGTAGGAGAGAGGTTGGGAGAAAGAGAGAGAGGCCAGGGAGGGAGAGGTAAAGAGGGATAGGAGAGATGGAGATAGATAGATAGAGAGAGAGAGAGAGAATGGTGAGATAGAGAGAGATAGAGAGAGAGGTGGAGAAGGGAGTGAGTGAGAGAGAGGGAGTGAGAGAGAATGAGGGAGGGAGAGGTAGGTAGAGGGAGAGGAGAGATAAAAATAGGGGGAGGGAGGGAGGGAGGGAGAGGTAGAGAGAGGGGGAGGAGAGATAGAGAGAAGTAGACATGGAATGAGAGAGGGAGAGAGGTGAGATAGAGAGGTGTAGAGAGAGGTAGGTAGAGAGAGAGTGGTAGGGAGTGATAAAGGGAGAGGTAGGTAGAGAGATGTGAGATAGAGAGATGGAGAGATGGAAGTAGAGAGGTAGGGAGACACAGACAGACAGAGGCAAAGAGAGATAGAGACAAAGAGAGATAGATAGAGATAGAGATAGAGACAGAGATAGAGACAGAGATAGAGACAAAGATAGACAAAGAGATAGAGATAGAGAGACAGAGACAGAGACAGAGACAAAGATAATGTTGGTGTAATTATTTAATTATTTAATTACACTAGCATAAGTTTACTTAGGCATTATATTTAATTAATTCCTAGGTTGCATTATTAGGAAAATCATTAATAATGGGGTCATCCCCCTTTCCATGTATTTAGGAGATAAGATTCCTTCTAAAATATCATCTACAACTTATCTCAATCAGTTCATCATTCCCTAGATAGTTAGTTAGGGTTTACATGTTGTCACATGTTGTTAGATCAAGACACATGACAACATCATAATACATCTTGTCTCAACCTTTCCTATATAAGGAAGGGCCTTGTACATTTGTAAATCATATTCTAGATCAATCAGATAATCTTTATTTGCATGCCTAAGTTGTAACACTTTTTGTGTGGGTGAATTTCTTCTTGGCAAAGGTCCTCTTGAAGGCTACAGCTTCATAGGGACTTTGTCCATCCATTATTTCAACATGGTATCAAAGCTTTTCCATTGAAGATTAATCTCAGGATTAAGAAAGTTGGGCTGGAGAGATTCATTTCAAGCTTGAAGGTTTTCATTGTAGGCTACTTGGCTCCACCTAGGGACCAAACTGATTTTTGGAGCAAATTGAGTCCAATCTGAGCTCGACATTGTCTTCAAAAGGCCCCAAAACCCTAAGATCGCCTATTCATTCATCAAAATTGGATACATCAACCTGAGAGCCATCAAACGTATTTTTAGGGTTTGCAAAATCAAATAGTACAATCCACACAATTTGCAGTAAAAAAACCATCCCTGTCAGTTGTCCTCTATGGAAAAATCTTTTTAGTTGTAGGCCATCTTTTATTTCAAAAAATTGGGCAATTTTTATGGTTTTTTGGCACAAAAAAAAAAATTGGAGCGATTGCAATTATTTTAATAGTCAACATACTATAGAGCTTATATTTTTTGTAGCTTATAATTTTATCCCATTGGAATAATATTTTTGTTGGGCGGACATACTATTTATCAGGGTTTTATAAATAATTTTGCAGACATATTTTTTATTTTGGTGACATATTTTTATAGGGTTTGAAATTTTATTTTTTGCCAAAATTGTATTGTCAACATAATATTAAAAAGGTTTTTTTGATTTTTAAATTGCAAACTGCAATATTTAAAAATCTATAGTCGGCGAGTATAAGGAATTGGTCAACTGATTTCAAATTCTACAGAGTTGTACTCTGGGCGTGTTGTCACATCACCCTAGCTCACTGTACCTTCATCCAAGCCTGCACCATCCACCATCATCAAACCCACCACTTGATCTCTTTAGAGTCCTATTCACCAGCCTATCCTCTGTTCGTTGACGATCTATGGTTGTTCATAGGGTTTTACAACTCAAAGCTCCTATATGTTATGTCGTGGTCATATCGTAGACCAAGTGCTCCACCAACCAAGGGAAGCGCCCCCTGTTCTATCGCCCACCAGCCGCTCTGCCACCACCAGGACCGGTGGTGCATTTTTTTTAAACCAGCTGAACATCCCTTGGTCATATCAATGACTAGGGGCTGATTTTTTTTAGCTCAGGTGCTTGTTTTTTGCACCTAGTTAGCCTGCAGGCCCTCATAGGGTAGTTTTTTTTCAAATTGCTATATCTTTTCACCAAGATCTCAAAATTTAGCAAACGAGATACCGTCAGAAAGGTAATTAAGTGCACTATCTAGTGGTATAATCCTTTGTTCAAAATTTTGTTCTTATAAAAATCTATATTCAACTTAATTCAACCCTCCATTTTGGACTCAAAAGGCAATATCTTCTCATCAAATTGTTAAAATTCAATGACTCTAGCAACATCAGGAAGGTATTATAGAGCTTTTTTTATCAGCCCTTCCCTTTCATTCAATTTTAGCTCTAGGTGATTTGCATTGGTGTTTTTCCTTTTTGTGAATTTTCATCATTACTTGGATATCTTGAAGATTGGAGAAAGGTTTTTTGCATTGAGGGACATTGTTTTAGTTGCATATCATACTTCAAAGTTTCTATTTTTTGTTGAAGGTCAATATCTTTGTTATATTGGATATTTGTCATAATTTTTTTATGGGGTTTTCAAGTCATTCTTCACTAATAATGATGGGTAAGGGAAACTATAGACAATGGAGAAATTGCATCATCAACCATCTTCAATCACTTCAATTGTTGCCACATTTGTATGGTTTTGTTCCCCCTCCTAATAATTGTATCCAAAAATTTGATTGGAATTGTTGAAGGTATGATGTTCTAAGAGTTATTGCAATCCATGTTTCTGATGATGTTTTGAAAGCTCTTGATCATTGTAACTATCCTCACATTCTTTGGACTAATATTTGGGAGCTATATGGAAATCCTGATACTCCACCATTCCCTAATGATCATGTTTCAAAATGTTACATGCCTCTTCATCCTTCAAATCTGGTACCCCATAATGATATTGCTATGCACGTGTTTGATTGTTTGGAAAATTTTGAATCTTCCGAAGAGGTTGACAAGGTTTCTCCATCAGAGACTATTGATATACCTTCACATTCAGTGATTCGTTGTCTAGAGTCATTGTTTGAGGCTTCCATCATTTCCATTCATTAGGACATATTTCGTTTTCTAGACTTGGTATCATAGGATGGCTTTGTTTCAGGTATTGCAAACTTGGCTACTTCTACAGGTTTGGAGGACATTCTTGAGGGGATATCTCTCCTCTATTCAGATTCTACTTTGGAGAGTTTTCTTGAGTCTCCACATTTCATTGTCTCGACCTTGATTGGGGATCTTGAGACTATCTTGGAGCCACTTGTTTTCTCTTCAGAGATTTCATATATCAGACTTCTTCCCTCCCATTTCATTCTGGAATAGGAGTTTCTTCAACATTTACCATTGGATTGACTTCAGTATTCTTTTAGTATTTTTGGGGACACTTCATTCTGGGGGGAAATGTACTTTCCATCTATTCCTAATGGAAGGATCATTGTATTGCAGTCTTTGGATCTTGTTCAACATCAATTTTTGCATAGTCCTAGTTTGTCACCTTCTTCATTGATTGGGCATGTACCAAATTTGATTGTGGCATCTTCATCTTCAGTAGAAAAGGAGACACATGAGAAGTTTTCAGAGACATCATCATCCATATTCATTCTTCCTTCCTTCAATTCCTACTCGAAATGGGAAGCATCTTTGCATTTCTATTTGGTTTTGTTTCTTTCGAAAGGAAGACAAGTTGTTTGTCAACATTGGATCATGTTTTTTCTGCACACACTTACCATTTTTGTAGGTGATCACATATTATGGGGGGGCTATATATTCTCTCTCTTTCCCTCCTATGGGGGGGTTATTGATTATATTGTATTCATGTGACAAATGGTGTAATTGGGGGTATCATGGAGTCCTCCATCCTTCCTCACTAATCTGCATTTCATCTCCTTTTTGGAGAGGGGTTTTCTTCCCACTAGGTTTTTCCCTTTTCTTCGTTTGTGGGAGATTAGTTGCATTTCCTTTTCATTTGTAAATGGGTTCCTAAAATGGTCATCATGTAGTTGGGACCCATCATCTTTGCATAATCATTGCATTTTCATTTCCTCCCTAAGTCACACTTATGAGGGGGTGTTGGTGTAATTAATTATTTAATTACACTAGCATAAGTTTCTTGAGGCATTATATTTAATTAATTCTTAGGTTGCATTATTAGGAAAATCATTAATAATGGGGTCATCCCCCTTTCCATGTATTTAGGAGATAAGATTCCTTCTAGAATATCATCTACAACTTATCTCAATCAGTTCATCATTCCCTAGGTAGTTAGTTAGGGTTTACTTGTTGTCACATGTTGTTGGATCAAGACACATGGCAACATCATAATGCATCTTGTATCTCAACCTTTCCTATATAAGGAAGGGTCTTGTACATTTGTAAATCATATTCTAGATCAATCAGATAATCTCTAGTTGCATGCCTAAGTTGCAACACTTTTTGTGTGGGTGAATTTCTTCTTGGAAAAGGTCCTCTTGAAGGATGTTGCTTCATAGGGACATTGTGCATCCATTATTTCAACAGATAGAGATAGAGACAGAGACAAAGATAGAGAGACAGAGACAAAGACAAAGATAGAGAGACAAAGACAGAGACAGAGACAAAGATAGAGAGACAGAGACAGAGACAGAGACAGATACAAAGACAAAGATAGAGATAGAGATAGAGATAGAGATAGAGATAGAGATAGAGATAGAGATAGAGATAGAGATAGAGATAGAGATAGAGATAGAGATAGAGATAGAGACAAAGACAAAGACAAAGACAAAGACAAAGACAAAGACAAAGACAAAGACAAAGACAAAGACAAAGACAAAGACAAAGACAAAGACAAAGACAAAGACAAAGACAAAGACAAAGACAAAGACAAAGAGATGGAGAGACAAAGATAAAGATAGAGACAAAGATAAAGATAGAGACAAAGACAGAGACATAGAGATAGAGATAGAGAAAAAGACGAAGACAGAGATAGAAATGAGAGAGAGAAGTGAGATAGAGAGTTTTAGAGAGAGTGGTAGGGAGTGATGGATGGAGAGGTAGGTAGAGAGAGAGGGAGATGAGAGATAGAAAGAGGTAGAGAGGTGGGATAGAGAGAGAGTTAGAGATAGAGAGATAGAGAGAGATAGAGAGAGGGAGAGAGGGAGAAGAGAGATAGAGAGAATTAGAGAGGGAGGGAGAGGTAGGGAGGGAGAGAGAAGTGAGATAGAGAGTTACAGAGAGTGGTGGGAATGATGGATGGAGAGGTAGGTAGAGAGAGGGAGTGGGGAGATAGAGATAAGTAGATAGGGAAGGAGAGAGGGAGAGAGGGTATGGAGGAGGAGAGAGGGGGTGAGAGAGAGTAGAGTTATAGAGAAATAGAGAGAGAGAGAGAGAGAGAGAGTGGTAGGGAGTGATGGAGGGAGAGGTAGGTAGAGAGAGAGAGGGAAGATAGAGAGAAGTAGAGAGGGAAGGAGAGAGGGAGAGAGACACAGAGAGACACAGAGAGACACAGAAAGAGACAGAGAGACAAAGACACAGAGACAGAAAAAGATAGAGACAGAGAGAGACAAAGACAAAGACAAACAGAGAGATAGACAGACATACAGACAGACAGAGAAAGAAAAACAAAGACAAAGATAGAGACAAAGAGACAAAGAGAGATAGAGAGAGAGAGAGACAAAGGGAGGAAAAGACAGAGACAGAGACAGATAGAGAAAGAGACAGAGACAAAGAAAAAGATAGAGATAGAGATAGAGACAGAGATAGAGACAGAGACAAAGATAGAGACAAAGATAGAGACAAAGAAAAAGATAGAGACAGAGACAAAGACAAAGAGATAGAGATAGATACAAAGATAGAAACCGAGACACACACATAGAGACAAAGAGATAGACAGAGATAGATGGGACGAGACAGCATGCATAAAGAGATGCAGATGGCAGACAAAGATAGAGACAAAGATGCAGAGATAGACAGATAGAGAGATAGAGATAGAGATAGAGATGAGGAGAGAGATGAGATAGAGATAGAGATAGAGATAGAGATAGAGATAGAGATAGAGATAGAGATAGAGATAGAGATAGAGATAGAGATAGAGATAGAGATAGAGATAGAGATAGAGATAGAGATAGAGACATACAAAAATGAGAGAGAGAGAGAGAGTGGTAGGGAGTGATGGATGGAGAGGTAGGTAGAGAGAGGGAGATGAGAGACAAAAAAGAGAGACAAAGAGAGTGAGAGAGAGGGAGAGTGGGAGAAGAGAGAAGAAAGGGAATGAGAGAGGGAGGGAGAGGTACGGAGGGAGAGAGAAGTGAGAAAGAGAGTTACAGAGTGTGGTAGGGAATGATGGATGGAGAGGTAGTTAGAGAGAGGTGTTAGTTTTAGGATCATAAATTAAATAAGTAGATATAGAGCAATTTTAAACAATTTGACACAACATATACCCTAGGAAAACCCTCCAACTTGAGGGAGAAAAACCCAGCAACAATATATCACTTCTATATCGAATAATAATCAACAATTCTCTTTTACAATGTGGTCGATCATAAGGCCAAATATCAACACCAAACTTGATGCAACCTCTTGATAATAATATCGCTCTTCCTTGATGATAAATTTGGCCTTCTTGAAGACTTCGATCTGCTATAGAATAGACTCGCACTTCTATGAAATCGAACTATCAATGAATATATTGATAGATCAACTAAACAACTTATATATATACAAGTCGAAGAGATATGCTCCATAAATTGTGTCTCTTCACATTACAAAGTCGGCCGATGAATGAAAGATTGTAACTCATACAAAGGTCGCGATTCAATGAAGTCAGCCTCATTAAGAATCGATTAACATTAAATAAATAAATATTATTTATTCTCCCAAGTGAAGCACCTCTTCACTAGTGACGTCTCCAATAAATTAAATAGTTGTTTAGGATACATTTAATTTATTGCTTGATAAGTCATGGCTAGAGGTAGAGGCCCGACGCTGTAAACATCAACACTCCCTCTTAGCTAGGGAGGAATACTTCCATCTATCCAATGTCATGGAGTCTCTCAACATGACATCCACAATGGCTACACCCATATGTGGAAAGAGCTCATCACGGAGTCACTCAATGTGATATTATCCATCATGACTACTCCCATGTATGGAAAGGACATGTGCACAAGTTCCCATCACGGAGTCACTCAACATGATGTTGTCATCTCATCATGACGTCCACCATGGCTGCTCCTAGAGGGTGGATAGACACAAGTACAAGGAAATCATCATGGAGTCTCTCAACGTGATGTTGTCATGGAGTCACTCAACATGACATCCACCATGGCTACTCCCAGAGGGTGGAAACAAGGGATTTCACCTCAAATTTATCTCATAGAGAAAGATGCATTAACAAGGGCTTACACCTCAAATTTCTCTCACAGAGAAAGATGCATTAAATCAAATCACAAAAGATATTGATGTTGAGTCTCCCTCTCAGCTAGGGCTTCATTCTCTACAACTCAAGCTTGTCTTGAAAGTGCACAAACTTACTCTGGAGAGGAGGCCAGAAAATATCACCGTCTCATCAATAATGCTACTCTCAACTGAATAGCCTTTCTCAATACCATATCTCTGATGTAGTGGTATTTGATCTCAACATGTTTTGTTCTCGTCTGAAATATTGGATTGATGAAAGTCGCACATATTTGACAATCAATGAATAACAATTGGCTCAATGATTATCCAAACAATCCTGCATGAGCTACAAGCCACACTGCTTTCGAGTTGCTAACCGCTACAATATATTTTTTCCTGTGGTGAGGAAATACTAAACTGATTCCTTTGAGGAAATCATCAGCAAACCCAAACCAAACAACAACTGAGGTGCCTCCCACAGCCTACTCCCGCCAATTTCCAAAATCCTGAAAATCAAGATCTACACTAGAAGTATATCTCGTTATATCCAACAGCCACGCTATCTCAGGATATGCTTCGCTGCAACTAGATGTATTTTCCTTGGTTCACACATATGAACCGACTAGTGCACTCACTGATAGCAAAATCTAGTCTAGTATTGACTAGATACATCAACAATCCAATCAACTGCCTGTACATAGTAGGATCCACCAGATCTGAACTAGTTGCAGACTCTTTCAACTTCTTCAAATTGGTTTCCATCGGTGTAGACATGGATTTGCAATCCATCATACCAAATCTCTTCAAGATGTCTATTGTATACTTCCCTTGACTCAGAATGATCTCATTAAGCCTCTGCCATACTTCTAAACCAAGTAATGCATGTATCTAAGATCCTTCATCTCAAATTCAAAAGCTAACTCCTTGCATTTGATAATGAGATGTTCTTCTCATGTAAGAAATAGATCAACATAAAGAACAAAGATTAATGCCTCACCATCAACTACCTTGAAGTATAGTTTTGAATCAGCATCATTCTTGGAGAAGCCCAAGCTCATCAGGTATCGATCAATCCTCTCATACCAAGCGTGAGGAGCTTGCTTAAGGCCATACAAAGCCTTCTTCAATCTACAAACATGAGATTCCTTCCCATGAATCTCAAATCCATCAAGTTTCTCAATGTATACTTCTTCTTCAATTACACCATTAAGGAATGTTGTCTTCACGTCCATCTGATGTAACTTCCATCCTTTAACTGCTGCAATAGCAATGATAGTCCTGATGGGTGTATAACGAGCAACTGGGGGAAAGGTTTCTTCATAATCTATTCCCTCTTTCTGAGAGAATCCTCTAGCCACAAATCTAGCCTTGTACTTCTCAATGCTTCCATCAGTCGCATGCTTGATCTTGAATAGCCACTTAGAAGATACAACAAATTTCCCTTCTGATCTTAGTACAATATCCCAAACATCATTCTTGATGATAGATTGATATTCTTCAGCCATAGCATCTCCCCATACTTGCTGAATTGAAGCTTCCTCAACACTGGAAGGCTCAGATTCAATAATTTGACTCATTAATGCAACATAGCTTGGAAACTTTTGTGGTCTTTTTCTTTCTCTAAATGTTCCTCTAGGGGCTACAAACTTTTTTGCCTCCTGCATTGTTTTCCTAGCCCATAGAGGTCTATTTCGACCTATGACAATATCTCTCGGCCCATCAGTAGGTTCCAAAGGCTCAAGTGGATCACCATCTTCTTCTAGTTTTGTAGACTCCTTTTGAATCTCAGGAGTATGGTCAACTTTCATGTCCTGAGAAGCCTCTTGGTCTTCATTATCTATCTCCATAAATGAACCTTTAGATCTCTTGAATGCAACATCTTCCTCAAAAGTGACATCCTTGTTGATCTCTATCAGTTTCTAACCTGGAATGTAAATCCTGTAGGATTTAGAAGATTCACTGTAGCCCACAAATATTCCCTTCTTACCAGATGGTTCCAATTTAGTCCTTTTATATTTAGGCACATGGACATATATAGGACAACTAAAGATTCTCAAGTGACTAATTTCAAGCTTCACACCTGTAAAGGCTTCTTCAGGAGTCATGTTCTCCAAAATATGATGAGGGCTTTGATTCTGAACATACACTGCAGTTCTAGATGCTTATGCCCAAAGGAAGGTTTTCAAGTCTTGATCATGGATAATAGCTTTAGCTGCCTCTACAATGGATCTGTTCTTCCTTTCTGCAACACCGTTTTTCTATGGATTGTAAGGGACACAAAACTCCCTCTTAATCCCTGCCTCAATACAAAAGTTATGGAAGCCTCCGGAGATGTATTCTCCTCTATTGTCAAACCCTAGAACTTTGATCCTCTTCATGGACAAGTTCTCTACTTGAGCTTTAAATTCTTTGAATTTCTCAAGTACCTCTTCAGATTCTTTAGTCTTTAAGAAATAAATCCAGGTCTTTCTAGAGTAGTCATCAATGAAAATTACATAATACAAGAAACCACTCAAAGAAGCAATAGACATTGGACCACACAAATCAGAATGAACAAGATATAGAATACATTTAGATCTACTTTCACTAATATGAAAAGGACCTTTAGTATTCTTACCCAATGTGCATCCTCGACAAGTACCTTCATGCTCCTGGCTGAGTTTTGGAAGGCCAGTGACCATCTTCTCCATGGATGGAAGTGCTCTGAAATGAAGGTGAGCAAGTCTTATGTGCCAAAGCTCACTTGAACTGGTGGAATCATGCAACAATGCCTGCATTGGACGAGTGGAAAGTCTATAGAGACTCTCTTTCCGAATACCAATCACTCAGGCAGTCTTGATGCTAGAGTTCTTCGACCATGTAAGAAATTTTCCTTTAGAGAATGCAACTTGATATCCCTTGTCCTCCAAAGCTGAAATTGAGACAAGGTTCCTCTTGATGCCTGGTACAAATAACACATCGCTCAATTGAAGAGAGATGTCAGAATCTAAGTGAAGAGAGGAGGCTCCAAAACCTTTCACAAAATAGCATGCATCATCTCCAATTATGACTTGAATGCTTGTATCTCTCTCCACCAAATCTGAAAGATGTTCTCTAAATCCAGTAATGTGACGAGAGGCACCATTATCAATCAACCATGTATTGCTATCTATTGGAACATTGCTTGATAAGGCAGAAATAAATAGAAATCCACTTGAATTGTCTCTTGAATCCTTCTGAGGAGAGACCTCATCCACATCTGCTATAGAAACATGTTGTTTTGGTCTAGTTGGACAATCTTTAGCATAGTGACCAAACTTCTCACATCTGAAGCACTATATATGAGAGAGATCCTTCTACTTAGATTTAGGAGCACCATCCGATCTTCTATCTTTGTTCCTCTTGAAATTTCCTTTCTTCCCTTCTCTTCCTTTCCTCTTTGATGATTGAGCAGCAAGTACATGAAAATCTTCATTGTTAGAACTTTTCCCATTGCCTCTCACTGCCAATCTTGATTCCTCTTGAATGCAATTTTCCCTAAGACGATCAAACTTTGGTAGCTTTAATCTTCAACTAATGCCTTGGATAAATGGCTCCCAATATTGAGGAAAACCATTGAGTTCCAACATGACTATGTCCTTATCATCAACCATATGACCAATGGCACAAAGCTGGTCTCTTAACTCGGTGATCTTCATGAAGATGGAGATGACAAAATCTCCTTTCACCATCTTGATATGATGAAGTTGTCTCAATGCAAGAGCTCTGCTTGTATTATTGATCTCATACAATCCCTCCAGGGTTTTAAACATCTCTCTTGTTGTCTTCAACTTGGAGATAATAGGAACAAGATGATCCTTCACAAAATCAACCAAAATCTTCTTGGCCTTTGTGTCATTCTTCTTCCATTGTGAATTCTCATTCTCGTCGGAAGGCTTGGGAACTTTGCTCTCCATGAACTCAGCAATCTCATTTTCTTCCAATCAAAACTCTAAACTTCCAAGAGGTGAAGTTGGAAGCACCTTCAAGTCTATCTTCAACCTTGAGACCGTTCACCATTTTAGAAGATAAGATAGACACACGAAGATGAGAACAAGAGAGGAAGAGTATGCTGCTTATAGAAATTTGATCACGATCTTGCTTAAACCTGCTTTGATACCATGTTAGTTTTAGGATCAAAAATTAAATAAGCAGATATAGATCAATTTTAAACAATTTGACACAACATATACCCTGGGAAAACCCTCCAACTTGAGGGAGAAAAACCCAGCAACAATATATCACTTATATATCGAATAATAATCAACAATTCTCTTTTACAATGTGGCCGATCACAAGGCCAAATATCAGCACCAAAATTGATGCAACCTCTTGATAATAATATCACTCTTCCTTGATGATAAATTTGACCTTCTTGAAGACTTCAATCTGCTATAGAATAAACTCGCACTTCTATGAAATTGAACTATCAATGAATCTATTGATCGATCAACTAAACAAATTATATATATACAAGTCGAAGAGATATGCTCCATAAATCATGTCTCTTCATATTACAAAGTCGTCCCATGAATGAAAGATTGTAACTCATGCAAAGGTGGAAATTCAATGAAGTTGGCCTCATTAAGAATCGATTAACATTAAATAAATAAATATTATTTATTCTCTCAAGTGAAGCGCCTCTTCACTAGTGACATCTCAAATAAATTAAATAGTCATTTAGGCTACATTTAATTTATTGCTTGATAAGTCGTGGCTGGAGGTAGAGGCCTGACGCTGTAAACATCAACAAGAGGGAGTGGGGAGATAAAGATAAATAGAGAGGGAGGGAGGTGAATTAGAGAGAAATAGAGAGATAGTGGTAGGGAGTGATGGAGGAAGAGGTAGGTAGAGAGAGAGAGAGAGAAGTAGAGAGGGAGAGGGGGAAAGGATAGAATGAGAAAGAGGGAGAGGGAGGGAGGAGGTAGAGATAGATAGGTGAGATAGAGAGTAGAGAGAGAGAAGGGAGGGTGGGAGAGAGAGGGGGGAGGAACAAAGGGATAGAGGGAGAAGGAGAGAGAGGGAGAGGGAGAGGAGATATAGAGAGTAGAGATGGAAGGAGGTAGGAGGGAGGGAGAGGAGATACAATGAGTAGAGAAGGAAGGAGGTAGGGAGGGAGACAAAGTTGAGATAGACAGGTGTAGAGAGATAGAGAGGAGAGTAAGAGAGTAAGAAGAGGGAGGGAGGGAGATAGAGAGAGATAGAGAGAGGTAGAGGTAGAGGGTAGGAGAGGATAGATAGAGATTAGAGAGGGAAGGAGGTAGAGAGGGAGAGGTAGGGAGGGAAACAAAGGTGAGATAGAGAGGTGTATAGAGAGAGAGAGGTAGGTAGAGTAGTAGGAGTGATGGAGGGAGAGGTAGGTAGAGGAGGGAGAGGGGAGATAAAGATAAGTAGAGAGGGAGAGGAGAGATAGAAAGAGGCAGAAGGGAGGGAGAGAAGGAGAGGTAGAGAGAGAGGGGGGGAAGGAGTGACAAAAACAAAGAGGCATGGAGGGAAAGGTAGAGAGAAGCATGGAGGGAGAGAGAGGGAAGGAGGGAGGGAGAGAGAGAGGTAGGGAGAGAGATTAGAAAGAGAGAAACAAAGAGGGAATGAGAGAAAGAGGGGGGGAGGGGTCATTATGGAGTGAGGGAGGGTGTGGTAGGTAGAGAGAGAGGGTAGGGGAGATAGAGTGAAGTAGGAAGGGAAGGAGGGAGGGAGGGAGAGTTAGGGAGAGAGAGGCATGACAGAATTATAGAGAGAGAGATCTTGAGCTCAAGGGAGAGAGAGGTAGACAAAGGGATGGAGATAGGGAGAGAGAGATCAAGATGATGGGAGCCTACTGATTACTAAAACTTAGAATCTTCATTATAACTCCCAGAGATCTAAAACTATTCTCAAACATCTATAAACTACATACATGAAATATAACTTAAAAGTATAAGAAATTAAATGTCCATATATAAATTTCATTTAAATGTTTATTTCATGTATATAGTTTCATTGGAAGAGAAAGAGAAGAAAGATAAAAATCTCAAAAACAAACAATAACATGAGCACATTTTAATGTGCTCATGTTATGTGCAAGCACATAATTTGAGCATGTTATAAGGCACTCGCATTTTTGTTTGCTTGGGAAATTTCCAAGCCTTTGGCTTATATTTTTCCTGGGCTTCCAACCCAAAGGCTTGGAGTGACTTTTCAATGTCCAAATATGTTTTTTTGTAAATTGTAAAAAATTAACATACTCTCGAGTGTGCTTCCCATTAGGTTTTCATTTGTTTCAATGTGTCTTAAAAAACACCATGATAATGTTAAGCTCTATCTTAGCTATCTAAACATGTAATTTTTTTCACATTTTGAGTCTGTTAAGGTTTTCATCTTTAATTTATTTTGTTAGTGTATCCATTTTTTGTCAAAAACCAATGTGGCATTTTTTACTTTATTTTTTAACCATTCATCAAAATTTCAAATAAATTACACTTTTAGAAACTAGACTCAATTCTACACATATTAAAAAAAATTGATTTTCACTCAATTTTCAAAAAATTTAAGGGGGAGCATGCTCATTTTTTTGTTTTTCAGGATGTGTCCACTTTGAAAATTAATAAAAATTCACATATTCATTAAAAAATTTAAAAAAAGATTAGGGATAAACTACATGGTGTTAGCTAATTTATCACTGAAGTGATTCTTAAAATACGAAAAAAAGTTAACATTTTAGGGGGGCCACACTAGATGCTATGTTAAGTTTATTTTAAAAAATAGGACCAATTTGTGTGGCCCCCTTTTTGAACCCCTTAGTATCTACCAATTTTTTTAAATGGTAGTTTAGAAAGTAGATTTGGAGCACGACTCTTGTTATGGTGCATCTTCATATTTTGTGTAACTATCTTCAATTTCTCATCCAAGGTCAATCTTTTTTATTTCAAAAAAAAAAGTGGCCGCTTAAGACCCCTCTTTGGTCCCCCATCTTTTTGAACTTACCCCAAAGGTTAGTAAAATAGAGGTTGGGTGAAAGGCTCAATATCATAGTGGATAGTGAGAGGTCATAAAGGCCATGAATGTAATATGTTGAAGAAAAAATTGTTGGCAATCATATTGTGCTCATTCGATAACTTAATATAACCAAATCGTATTTTTTGCATCTTTCGGCTCCAATTGTGATGAGTTATTTTGGTTGTGTGATTGGGTTGTTTGATAAGACTCCCTTGTCTTGACTACATCATAATAGTAAATCCACTAGCAAAAATAACATTGGAACCATTAAATATTCTACCTTCAATCCTCTCTTGACCACCAAACCTTCATTAATGAAATTGTGTGTTGCCCCATTATCAATGAGCAATAAAATATGTTGCCTAGATAACACTCCACAAAATTTGAAAGGGTGATATTTAGGACGTTCTGAAAGAGTTACAAGTGTGCCACCACTAGGGCCTTCACGAGCCATTATTTTTGGCTCATTTTTTTTTTTTTAATTTGTGGTTTAGGATCCTAAGGTTCTAAGTCATCATTAGAAACTACCTCTATGTAATGAACTTTTCCTTTACACAAATATCTATGGCCTAATTCCCATGACTCCATATAAGAGAAACAAATTTTCTTTCTTTGGAGTTCATTTTAGTTATCTTCTTCTATCTTATTTGTTGGAGCATGAGGTGTGGGCTTCTAAAAGGGTGCATGGGATCCCTTCCTTTTAAATTTGTCTCTATTCTATCAAAAATTAGGTTCCTTTTATTGATAAGAAAAAATATTCTTCAAGATAGATGGATCTAGAGTAAGACCTCTTTTGATAACCTCCTATAAAGTGGAAGCATAAAAACCCTTGACTAAGCCTTTGAGTGGTTTAAATTATACCTCAATGAACAAATATGTAATCTTTTTTTGATATGTTTTTCATCATCATTGCAACCCTCTAAAAATGTGCTAGATATGCACTTATTGAGGTTTTTGTTTAACCTTAGAGATCTCTTTAAAATATTCTTCTTCATCCTTTAACTCATACCTATCCAACAATCTTTATCCAAATAGCTCAAAAGTATGTTCTTAAGCATGTCCTTGTGTGGTTAGGCCATGGTACCGCCAATCGTATGTAATGCTTTCCAAATGAAAAGTGAAAAATTAGATAGCTTCTTTCTTCCTAATTGGGTTAAGAGTAAGGTAGGTTTATAATTTTGTAACCAAGCCCAAGAAGATATATTATCACTAGTATAAGAGGTGGGTGCAAAGAGTTAATTTAATTTACTTTTCAATTCATTTCCACTATTATTCTTTGTATTTCCCTTTCCTTTCTTATGCGAGTCCTTCCTTGTTACCTCTATAATTTTCCTAAATGGAAAAGTTGTGCTAAATCCTTTAGATTGATTTAGATACCCTTCCTAACATTTACCAATTTCTTCCAATGGCTATTTTTAATGGAACTAGTGGATGCAACTGCACTCCCCTCTTCACTTGGTAAAAATATTTTCTTGGGAGAGTAAAATATAGAATTACCTATCGCTCAATTTCTCTTTGTTAGGTCGTCACTTCCTTGAATGTTTCCCATGATTATTTTTTCCACTAGTCTCCTTATCAATTCATTTGACTCTTTGGCTTTCAAACTTTCCCCTCTAACTCAAATTGAGGTTCAAAATAATCATTTAAAATAATTCTTCCTTTTCTTATCAATCATTTTCTTATTCCCTTTGTCTCTTCAACCATTTCTTCTTCTTTGATGTGTTGCAAGGTGTGCGCCTTTGGTCTCCTTGTGATGTGCAATGTAGCACTCGGGTTCGTGACATGTCTTAACTACCTCTCGTGGATTCATTAACTTTGGCAGTTCTATCGAGCATTAACAAGCTAACCTTTTGGTGCAATGACAACTACCAACATGATGCTTGATCATTTAACTCATAACTTATTTTGTTCTTGCTTGAGGTATCTAATCTCTCTTTTACTAGGAATAATTAATCATCAAATACCCTAAGGCTAGAAAGATATTTGGCCCTAATACCATTGTAATAACCCCAAGGGATTATTTGAGAAAATAAATTTTAGATTTATAAATTTAAAGCAATAGTTATAAAACTTAGATTTCTTCACAATTTTTTTAATAATAAAGATAGCCTAGATAAACAAGAGTTCTCTCAACATAAATTTATTTTAGAATGATACATCAATATATGCGACAATAATAAGATTAACAACAACATCAACTAGAACACACACAATCTAATAATACTGAACTTGGAAACCATAACAAAAATCTACATAATATATAATCATAAACAACTAATATATAGCTTTATTGAAACACATTCACAATCTTTGGATGAGACTATCATACAAAACCAATGAGTTTTCATCATCTAATCTCCTACAAATCCAAGGATTTTTTGTCCTTAGATTTGGTTGTTTGAAAACAAGGCTCAAAACAATACAAAAAAGGGATTTTATGTACATATAGAATAATAATATGGATGCACCATAGAATGTATAAGTCCTTTAAATAGCTAAGATCAATGGTTGAATATAAATCCCGACTAAAAGAGTAGCTTAGAGTTGCATGCACCAACTGCCTTAAATGTTTGCTCAATTAAGATGCTCAAATTTTAAATTTGAATTCACCTTCACACACAGGTTAGAGATTCTAAACTTTTCTTATCCTATCACAGTTTTACACAATTCGCAAACTCACAAACTTAGCAATATTCATACTTTATTCTTTTGGCCTCTTATTTCCTTCTCTTTCATGAACATTGTCAGCGTTTTATGTCACAGTTCATGAACTCGCAAACTTTGTGAAATCATGAACCAAGTGACTTCTTCCATCCTATGTTGCACCTTTCTTCAATTCATGAACTTTCAAACTTTACAACAACCAGTGCTTATCACACTTTTAGGGGAGTTCACAAACTTATGAACTTGGCAACAATAAAAACCCTATCGCCTTTTCACATGGTTTGCTAACTCACAAACTTTGTGAAAATCATGACCTATGGCCTTAGATCTTTTCCCTTTGTTAGTTCATGAACATAAGTTTTTAGGATATTGGACAACTTTGTAGATAAACATTAAATCAATTATTTCTTAATTTTCATATCTTAAACCATCGAAAATAGGAAATAGGTAGATATCACCTCCAATTAGGAATGACAAGTAAGGGAAAATCATAAAGCTCTCAAGCATCCCCAATCATTCTTCTTGCCCTTAGTTATACTTATTTGGAAAAAAATCTATCACATAGAGATTTTGTTCTCTCTTCCTTTTTTTGTCATTTCATTATTTCATTATTTATAGTTAGTTTAACTTTATTTATTTACCATATGGCCTCCTTTGGTTTGTTTACTTTGTTGTCCTCATTTCCTATTGTGCAAGTGGGCTCAAAATTTGATAGAGAATTTAAATTTGTAGCCTTTTTGGACCATATTGTGAGATTGGGATGACAATACATAAGAAGGACTACAATGCATTGCACAGACATTCATGCATTACGATTATATCCTAGACAATAAGCTCCATCTTCTAGTGACAAGATCCTTTGTTTCTACTATTTACAATTTTTATTTCAATTTGTCAATTTTATCTCTTATAAATTAGAATTTTACAATCCAACTCACATTAATATAGGTGTAAAATTATCACTTATTCTCCAATAAAGAAAGCATAAATCACTATCCTACTTGTGGGAAATTTCACAAAAGTGAGTCATAAGAGAAATATTAGTGAATTATTCAAATGAAGGACCTTCATTTGAAGATATAGGGCATGGCATGCACTAACATAGTTCAAATGAAGGTCATTTTTTAATATTTAAGAAAGTATGCATAGAAAACACCTTCAAATGAAGATACATTCAATCAAAGCTCAATTGAAGGTCTTGTTGTTGCTAAAACATGTCCCTATTTGCTATAAACTAGGGACCCTCTTTTATATTTTTGCACTTGAGCACTTACCCTTTTGGATTATCCACATTCTTGGATGAGAAATATGTCATTTTGAACACATCTATTGGCTACATATTTAATTTGATCTTTGATAGTTTTTGAATGTCTTCAATATTCATTTTTCAAAAATTTATCTTAACACTACCTCTAGAAACATTATTTTATATATAAACTTATATTTAATTTTCCATTCCACTTGCCTCTTTTTATCATCCTTAAATATCAAATAAATTAATAACATGTATTTTAATAAACAAAATAATAAGAATAAATCATAAAGAAAAAAGCATTTATTTATTTGTTTGTTTAAATAAATAGATATCTATTTATTTAAAATTCAAGTGAAAACCATTTTTTAAATGAAATAAAAGGAGAAAAAATCAAATTAGATATAAAATAGAAGAGTTCACTCCTTTTTTTAGAAAGAAAATGGAGAAATTAGAATATGCAATAAATGATTTAATATTTTGCACAATAAAGTATGAAGACAATTTTTTTTGGGGTTCAAGATTTATTTATTAAGCCTTCAAACTGTTGTAAAATGTATGTCCAAGTTCATGCTCACAATAGATAGCGACATTTTTTCTTGGAGGTTGTGTTTGATAATTTGATAAGAGAGTACTGACAAATGACGTTATAATATGAGATACATAAACCTATCAATTTTTATGATGCAGATAGAAAGTACACTCTTAACTACCCATACAAATCCTAAATCATTAAATTAATAATATTAAATAACTATAAAATAATAATTTGAATAATATACCTAACAAATGATGCACATAAAAACCTGACAAAGATGGAAAACTTACCACATGACATACCTCCTATGCTAAGTTTGACAAGAGTTTTCTTAAAATACCTTTAATTACCTAATCAAATTTGAAATTTCATCACTTGGCATATTCGTTTGGATTGTCGTTTCCTTCGCTTGAATGAATATCTCGATTCCATGCAAATAGAGTAAGTGAAAAACAAAAATAAAAAAAATATATTTCTATATCGATCCACGGTAACAGCTGTGGAAAGAGTTATGTGGGATATTTACAAAGCAAAAGTGACGTGGGGAAGACAATGAAAGGAGAAATTTTAGTAAAATATATTTGATCTATGATATAGACTTTTTAAAATAAAATATATATTTATATTTGAAAGGCAATTCTGGATGGATTTTTTAATTCCATTCATTATCTATATATGGCTTCTCCACTTTGAAATATGTCATTCTTATAATATTATAATTATTTATATAATAGTAATAATAAGATATCTTAAATTGGCTATTTCATTTTATTTTTAATTATCTAGTATAATATAATTAGCAATCGTACTTTGGTGTGTAATGGGTATATCGAAAGTGTGGAAGGACAATTAGGAAAAAAATTGGTCTTTTTTTCATATATTTGTACAGAATGTGAAGTCAATTGGTAGGCCATTTAGTAAGTGATTTTGTTTGTGTAAAAAAGGTTTCAATGGAGAAGTGATAGCTTAAAATCAAATATACATGATCCACTTATAAGGATCCAAACATGACTGGAACAAAACCTCTAAATTGAGAAGATAATCAAGATTCATTATTAAGAGTCATGTTATGTTTGCAATAGGGAGAGAGAGGGAGATATAGGGATAGAAAGAGGGAGATAGAGATGGGAAGAGCGTGTAAGAGAGAGAGGATAAGGAGAGGAATGTAGAGATGGAGATGGAGATGGAGATGGAGAAGGGAAGGGATATATAGAGATGGAGAGAGAGGGAGATATAGAAAGATAAAGATAGAAATAAGAAGTGATATATATAGAGAAGTAGAGAGATGGAGAGATAACAAGATAGATATATAGAGGGAGAGATAGAAGAAGAAATATGGAAAGATAGAGATAGAAAAGCAAAGAGATATAGATATAGAGGTCTAGGTTGAGGGAAAGGGGGAGAGAGAGGGAGAGAGGAAGGAGACAAATAAACAATGAGATAGAGAGAGGTCAAGAGAGATAATGACAAAGATAGAGAGATATAGAGGGAGAGGGGGAGACGGATATAGAGACATAGATGATGAAATAGAGTGATAGAGGCATTGTTTCTATAATGGAACAAAAGGAAAATTACATCCATATCCTTCAACATACTCATTGTATTTGCCAAATTTATTTATCCATTACAATAGTAGTGCAATTGCCACTACCAAAGTCAATTTACTTCTTTGGAGTGTTTTGAGAGAAAATATGGTGTTCACTTTCATTCTCTTTGGAATTTCTTCCTCATACTGTCATTTAATTTGTAATTAAGTAGTATATACAAATCTTTTGGTTTAGATATTAAATGTCGATTAGTAAAATGGATTCATTCAAAAGCTAGACAAATAGTGAAATGAATTGGTCAAAAAATTTACTAAAGATGGATTCTTATATTATGTAAGCTTAATAAAGATGAATTTAGTATCAAAGCAATTGCAAATCTTTTGGAGATTTGTGGGGTCGTAAAATATGATAGCAAAAGTCATAGAATATTTTCTTGCACAACAATGTATTTGTTGTAACATAAAATTGAACCACTTGTGCAACAAATAGGAGGAAGTTTGTAATTGTTCCTAAACTATAACAACCATTGTAGCATGCTTTAAATATCACAAAAGTTGTTATTGAAGTTCTAACAAAGTGAAGCGACAAAACAACCAACCTAGGTTATGTGCAACTTTAAAGGGAGTTACATGGTTTAGATTTTCTCTAACCTTAGAGACCATTAATATTAAAACTAAGGCCACTAAAAGTTACACCCCATATGTTATGGCCCATGCTAGATTCATGCAAAGGTGAGGTAAGTGGCTATTATAATAGGTATCCCAAATAAAGGCGGAATCCATAACATTTCAACCTTCCCCGTTTGAAGAAGTTGCATAAATGTTCTCGGATAGACTAAATTCCCTTTAAGAAGAAGTTTGCTTAAGTGTCAATTCCATAGACAAAAATTTACGTCATGCTAAACATGAAGATGCTCTATCGGGCTATTATAATGTACAAAAGGCAACTGGAAAGTCTCCCTAGAGAAGATGCAACCTCGAAGTACAAGGATTTCACAAAAGCACCCAAGGTTTCCATTTCTCAAAAAAGAAATCAAAAGGGGGGCAAAGAACAAGAAACAAAGGTCTCGTGGGCACACATCCAAATGCAAAAGGCATTGCAAAACCTACCAATAAAATGCAAAAAAGCCTCTATTTTCATTGACGATTTTGAAAGCTGTATTTTTTAACACGTCGATTTGGTTCATATTTTCCCTCAATGGTAGTGGGTTCCATTCTCAATATCCAAACCACTCATTTGCATAAGTGTAACTCCTAATTCTAACTTTTACTAAATTTAGAGACAAAGCTCTAAGAGGGAGGTAGCATCCTAAAATCGACATGATATCTATGCTTTTGGTATTAAGTCTTAGTCTCTAGCCTTTGGGTTATTAATTATGTTTCGTCTACCTTGGATTATAGATGGTCCAGTCATGGATCGATTGGACTTTTCTTTTCTGTCAAGCAGACGGTGAAAAGCCATAAAAGATGTAACTCTAATAATCTTATCATACTTTGTCAACATTATAATGAGGGAACATTATGAGTATTCTTATATTACGATTGAATTTGTAGGTGCAGTTGGTTACCATCTTTGTATAGTTTATTATTAAATCATTTTTGCTTTTCTTTTATGTCATTTGATTTAGAAATGCAAAAGTACTTTCACGAATGAAATTGTTAAATCATTGTGAGCAAGTTTTTGACTTTCGATGCACATTACACTTCATCCTATTTGTCACTTAGTGGGGTATGCCTAAGAGAGATCATCACAATAGACAGTAGAAAAAAAATTAATAAGCTTGCAAATTTAGAGGCACCTGAATAGAAGGATTAAGTATGTTTGATATTGTGAGATAAAAGTTTGAATTTTCAGAGCCATTTTAGTTGTAGTGAGATCTCCATACATTACATTTACCTCCAAGACTTCCCCTCAAAAATTCTTAGTTCTTGCCACAAGCACTGCTCTCTCAGATATAACTTGTTCAACTATTCTGTGTTTGTCCCATTTTTCACTGCTGTTATATCTTCATTGTCACATTGTGTTGTTTCTCTACTAACTTTATCTTTCTATCATAAAATTTTATCTTGATGCTGGCGATTGACATGACCTTTTACACCATTAATGCATGCTATACACTGTACTAGTTGCAATCAAAAAAACAAAAGGAGAGAATCATTTCTGATGTCGGTGATGGTGTCCAAATTAATCAATTATACTGCTTCGGTGGAACATACTGGACACTGTTGTCTTCGCAGACAGCCTGCACAAGGAAGAGAATGCATTTAAAATAGGTTTTCCTGTTAAGACCCCTAAATTGTAGAATAGTTAGGTCCAAATGAAATGTTTAACCATAGGGAATTCTCAAAAATGCCATGAAAGAGGTGTAGATGACAACTATCTTATACATAAACAATCACAAATTAAAGATTTACTATAAGTTGACGACAAAGTAAATACCATTAAAAAGGACAATCAATTGATACGCGTACACTATAATCCTATATGACAAATATCTAATACATAAGCAACCACAAATCAGGACTTACTATAAGTTGTCGACAAAGTAAATATCATTACGAAGGAGAATCAATTGAAATGTGTACAATATAATCCTACTCTGTCTAACTATTTTTAAGTTTTTCTAGTTCAAAGTTCAAACATCAGTTCCATATTTTAGATTTCATGAAATCTTTTGCCTACAATTAAAATCCAAAAATAAATGAAGAATTTGTCACTTTTTCAAGTATAGTAATAGCCCAGAAGAGTGCTAGGAAAGCCAATGAATAACTTTATATAGTGCAGTCATAAAATTGCGTCAGAATCACCTATGGATCAAATTTCATCTATGTTTGCCAGAGGATATCAGCAGGCAACAACAGCAATAGATTTTGGAATGGAATCAATGATTTTATTTTCTAAATCACATTTGGGATTTTAGCCCAGTATCCTATAATTTATGCTCATGCTAGTTAAATAAAAGTGAAGGCAAAACTTGTGCAACACGTGCTGCAACAGTTTGTCTCTTGATTGTTTCGCTGTAAATCCCATGTTCAACTTCCACAGTGGGTGTTTATTGTGTTGTATGTATTAGTCCTTGATAGACATTTTAAGTATCAGGATTGGTGGGTTGAGGGCGCAGAGGCTATGAGGTCCTGCCATCCGGGCCAGGTTAAGCCTAGAATTTGCTGATCAAAAAAGAAAAGTAAAGGCAAACTTTGATTTAGGAAGGATCTATCGATGATCCATGCAAAGTACTCTTTCATACAATTAAGACAGAATAAGACATCTATTTCAACAATTATTTTTATCTTCCAGATGTTTTTATATTTTGTGTTCTCTCCCTGTCTTTGTTAAGAATTGTGAATGCTGCATATGATTTCATTCCAATAGAATCTGGGGTGCCATGACAGAGACTGGGCCTTGTATGGGATATGGATACTAGGACAGGGACACAAACGTTTTAAAAAGCGTTTGGAGGCACTGGGAAATGCGAGAACAAAAAAAAATCAAATATATATGAAATTCATAAAAAAAAATGGCAGTATACCATGCATAATAACTTGAAAAAGACAGATGGGGTTGGGGCCCTAGCTCGGTTGGCTAAATCTTTCCTGTTGCAGGAGGTTGGTCACGAGGTCTAGTCTCCCCCACCCCCGTGGTACTGGAGGGCGTGTCGCACCAGCGCAGCCGGTCACGTTAAAAAGTTTACCAGGCGCACTGCAGTTTATATGGGGTCGTGCTACCCGATTCCTGCAGTCTAAAAAATAAAAATAAAAACTTGAAAAAGACAGATGCATAAAAAATTTCAAAATTTGAGAAGACAAATGAGATTAGGGTTGGTGGTAATCATAGGAGTTACTGTGACATTTCTTTTATTTTGATATTTAATAGGAGTCTTCCATTCAAGTCAGAAAACCACACACAAAGATATGGGGTAACTCTTGTGGTATCAGGAGACATTTTTTTACAAGATTCCAGTACCAGAACACGTGTTTCCAAACATGTCCCAGACCCCAAGATAGACATCTCCATTTCCATAAATATTATTCATATGACTGCCATTTCTGCATTATTAAGTTTGAAATTTTGCAGTTAGCTAGAAGGAAAGAAATACCTCCGTTAGACATGCAATGTCAAAATGATACTATGAGCAGAGTGTATCACCCCACATACACTCAAAGAAAAGCAACAAACAAGTAACTCGGTATTAATGCACTACAACCTACAACTCTGCCACATACAGTCAAAAAGAAGTAATGCAATGGCCATACAATCAAATGAGGTTGATCCAACTAGAATGAGGTTGATCCAACTATCCGACATTGAGTTGAATCATAAGGTGCAAGAGCCAGTATTGGGAAATGAAGATTTAAAATGGCTCAATGCAGAGCCAGAAGCAAAGATAGATGAAGCAACTAACATTTTTTTTTATTTTATTACCACGGAGCTCATAATACATTGAAGTATAACTATGCATATGATATTTTAGACCTAAAATAGCAAATAACTAGTTCAATTTTATGTGCAATGAATGAAATGTTTAACTGACCAATTAGTGCTAAATTTTGCATGAATTTATGTTTCATCCATTGTTCATTACGTATTTTTTTACTAAAATATTGATAACCAGTTTATTGGATAAACTCCATTTTTTGTACAAGAACCCCTCATCAAGTTTTGGTAAGAGTTTTGTTGCATCAATAAAGTTTGTTAGCATTTTTATTTTTTTTCCTTTTGGTGATTAATTACTTTGTGCACATTTGTATATTTAATAATCCATTTTAGGTTTTTTAATTTAGGCTTAGTTGAGAACTCATGCCCTCAAATCTCCATTATTGGAGTTATTGCCTTAACAAACTTTTATCTTCATTGCAGTTGTCACACTCACCATAGCCAAGTAGGTTCATCTGATCTTCGACTTAATGTGTAAGTTTAGAGAATATTTTGTTCCTAGCAATCTCTCACTTAACTCTTTCTAGAATTACAAACCTCACCAAGGATATTGAATAGTTCCAACTACTTCCATCAAAATTCCATTTATCCACCTCCTTGTTAATACATTTCTGTCTATCTTTTAAATAGACCATTAACCAATGTTCCATGGGGATGCAACCACCCCAGCCCCCCAAAAGAACCTCGCACTTCCGAGATAGGGACGTCTTGAAGACTTGGGGGGACATCCCCCCGCCACCTCACTGCAATCTCCAAAACACCGCCGAGACGTCCCCAAGATGTTCGGAGGACTCCTAGGAGTCTCTTGACTCTCTCAAAGATGCCCAAGAGTCTCCTCCATGTAGATGACCAAAAGAAAAAATCTTTGAACTTCATGCCCAAGGCTGAACTCTAATGGCCTATGGGCTCCACCCAAACCTATAAACTCTATAAAACTGCCTCCTATCCTCATTTTAATTCACAAAAACAAATCAATAAGAAGCTAATAGTGTGAGTATGAGAGTTAGAGTTGCAAGTGTAAGGTGAAAGAGTGAGAATGAAGAGCAAGAGGGTTGAGGAGGAGCAAGAAGAGGAGTGACATCAAGTAAATGTTCACTTCAAAATTCAAATGTTTAAAACAAGTTTTCCAAAGTTTCATTTGTAATTCTTGTACTTGTACATCTTTTTATAACTATTTTTTCAAGTACTATATGTATTTCAGTTTCGCCACCCCACCGTCCCCAAAACTCATCCCCCCATCCCTGCATCCCCCCCATCAATAAACTCTCTAGAACTATGCCATTAACCCACTTGCATATGGATTTTACTATAACAATGGTTAAAAACATTTACCATGGAAACCAACCAGGTTTGAGCCTTGTGGACTTCAAAACCCTCAAACCCAAAGAGTGAAAGCCCATCCCCTCTATTAAAGTATTTATTGTAATATTAATGGTCATCTTAGCTTTAGTTAGTTGTTAGTTTACTTTTAGTTAACTTAGTTAGCTTTTAGTAACTTTTATTTATGCTTAGTTTGTTTTAGCATCTTCCTGCTTTTTGCTTTAGTTAGCTTTAGTTAATGATGGTTTCTTTTTAAAAACATCATCCTGTAATTTTCTTTATAAGGAGTTTTCATCTCCTTTTATAAACACACAATAATGAATATCAATTATCATTTCATGGTATCTGAGCTTAGGCTCAAACTTTTTTGGAATAATTTTTGTCTAATAAAAATTCGTTGTTTTCCTAAGGAATTTTTAGAAAATTCTTATAGAAGTTTTTGCTCTTCTTTTTTTAAAATCGAATGTTAATAGTTAATCCGGAAAATTGAAAAATTATTTCAGAAGGTTTTTGAAGGATTTTTTTTTAAAATTCGGAAGTTTTTTTTAGCTGATTTTATTAAAAAAAAAAAAAAATCTGAAATATCTGAAATTTTTGAGAGCCGATTATTTTTTGAAAATCGAAGGATTTTTTGCTGAAGATTTTCATATAAGTTTTCAAATAGATTTTCGAGGGTTTCTTTGGTGGTGAAATCACGGATTTATTTTGAGCAACTTTTTTTTAAGGGTTTTTTGAAAGAAAAAATTGAAAGATTTTGTGTATCACCCTTTTTTTCTGAAGTTGTTTGAAAAAAATTGTGGGTTTTGAAGGGTTTTTTGCACGTCTTTTTCCTGGTTTGTGGCAGATTTTTGACGTCTTTCTAAAGGGGTGCGATTTTTCTAAAGTTTCGGGCATTCGTTTTCACGCGATTTTTTGCTAAATCGCAGATTTATTCCTGCGACCTAGGCATTTCTGAAAACGTGTTTTTTCCTCTGCTCGCAATTATCAGAAATCACAAAAGTTTTTTGTGGTGTTTTTCTCTGATTTTGAAGATGCATTTCTGGTTGTTTCTGGGTGTTGTTCATTGAAGATTGAGGGTGTTTTCTGCTGTGACAAGACTACACATTTCTGTTCTTTTCGTGGGCATTTCTGCTTTTGTTGACATATTTTTTGAGCTGTGCAACCCTACCCTCTTCTTTGCTCGTGGGCGACCTGCTTTCTATTCGGGGGTTTCAACTTTCTACTGAGTGGCAGTCTTTGTTTCTCACACATTTTTTGCATTTTCTGAGCCACGATTGCTTTTCTTCAAGGTTTCTTTGACGGGTTACTGTTCCAGCTCAATTTTGTCTTCTGCTAAAAGAAAATTGGACTGATTTCTCTATAAATCGTGGGCAGTGTCTTTCGCCTAGGGTTTTTTGAAACGGTTTTTTTTTTTTTGAGAAGTTTTTCGTGCTCTGCTGAGACTCGTGGAGCTTTATGAGGTTTCAAAGATTTTGTTTTTGAGTCGGGTTCGCAGTGATTTTCTGAAGTTTCATGGCAGCTTGAAGGATTAATTTTTGAGCAAGATTTTGACAAAAAATTTATGGGAAAAATAAAAATTCCTGCAAAGAGTTTAGAAATTTTTTCTTAAAAATTTTAAAGAGTATTTGAAAAAAATTCTATAAAAAATTTGCTGAAGTTTTTTGAGGATTATTTTTGAAAAAAGCTTACTGAGTTTTCGAAGGTTTTTTTGAAAAATCTTATAGTTTCCGAACCTCTCTTTTAGATGATTTTTTGAAAAAAATCATAAGTTGTGCCAATTGATTGTCCAAAGTTTGTTCCAGCTGATCACAAAATTACCTCATTTTTCGTGCTTTGGAAAATGGGAGGGATGGCATCTTTGTCCAATGTTATGTTGGAAAATACGCAAAGGTTCAATAGAAAGAATTACAACACGTGGAAGCAGAGGATGCTTACCATCTTTGAATACAAATGTCTGGATGCGCTTATTCTAGGTACAAGAGTTCATCCCACAGCTGCGGGGAAGGATCAAGCCAAGTATGATGGAGATAATAGGGAGGCAGTTATGCTTCTAAAATTATCTGTCACCGATGAGATGTTACCAGAAATATCATCCGGTAAGTCCGTTGCAGAGATCTGGAAGCATTTGAAAGATCTTCATGAGATCTCAGACAAGGGAATGAAGAGCACAAAGATATACTGAGAGGGACGGGGGGAGGGGGCTGAATCAGTATATCAACAAACTTTTACCCTTTACAACCTCTTATCAACTTCAAACTCTAACACAAATCAACTATGCAAGAATATCACAATATGAACAAGTTGACACCAACACTTCTACTTTATGAATTATATAAGCTTTTACAAAGAATGTAGGCACCAACCTACTTGAATCACCAATTATGTATTTTAGTAGGCACCAACCTACAAAGAGTACCAACCCTTGATCCTCATTTAGTAGGCACCAACCTACAAAGAGCAATAACCCCTAAAGCTGATTTAGTAGGCACCAACCTACAAGGAGTACCAACCCCTACTTGCCAAGCACCAACCTAGCAAAGATTATAATTTGAATGATAACATTCCACCTTCAATTGTTGCTTCCTCAACAGATGATGGACAATTCTACTCAAACAACCTTCTTACAAATCTGATGTATATGCTTTTCCTTCAATACTTATTACTGTATCCAAAATCTGCACTTATTCCACTTCAATCTGCTTTATAAGATCTGCATATATTCTTCACAACTTTGATCCAAACTGTGCACAATCTCCTTTTAGAAAACTGATTATAACCATTCACAATCTTCTCATAATTTAGTCTTCAAGATACTCTCTAATCTGCACATATTCCTCTTTATAATGTACCTTATTTTCTTCACACAATTCTCATGAATAGTTCATTGATCACAATGTCATTCATTTAGATCTGCAACATGACTCTCACAAGTCTATACTTTATCTCAATTTGACTCTACCTTGTGATGTAGGACACCTCTTTAAAGCTCACACAGAAATATATATCTCTGCACTCTGCTGGTTTTCAATCCTCCAATCTGCTGTGTATTTATTAGACACTCCTTTGTTTTTACTCTACACCAACTTCTGTTTTCACAACACATACAATCATTCTCTACACACTTAGCTGTGATTTAAAGATCAAAACATTTATTCCACACACAGCACTCTATATTCTCATCCTCTACACTCAGAAAATATTCATTCGATATATTATTACCCACACTTCATTGTGTTATAATGATGTAACTTTTATCCACACAGAGCCTTACACAACAACACCTGCACTTTACACTTTACATTCTTCAGATATTCATTTCTTACACCTGTGATTCAAATCATTTTCTTCTCTCTATCAAAAATAATATTCAATAAAATCCTTAACACCCTACACCTGATTTGTGTTTCAAAGATAGAGCATTAATTCCACACACAACACAAACTCCAACACCGATTACTTCCTTTCTCTATCACAGATAATATTCAATTAAATCCATCACACAAATCTCTCTCTTTTTCGGATGATATACAATTTACACACACACTACTCACACTGCACACTGTTCAGATTTTACTCTGCCATTCACTTTTCTTAATCTGCACTTTAGTTGATATATCCTTTTATTCCATTGCACACTTCAACCATACTTCACTCCATCTTTATTTATATCTTTATCTTCTAAAGTCATACCTTTTGGAATAACCATTTCTTTGAAGAGACTTATCTTATTCTTTACTAATCGTTGCCTCTTGAATAATTTAATCGCTGCCCATAACAACTTTCGTCTTATTTAAATTTTGTCTTTTGTGGTTTTGTCTTATATGCTCCTTTTCTATAAAACTTTTGAATCGTAGCTTTTTAATCTTACTTATGTGCTTTGTCTTTTTCATTTTGTCTTTTTCTTCTTTTGACTTATTCCAAATTTGTCTTATTCTATTTTTATTTTATTTTATTTTTTGGTCTTATACAGCTGCAGTTAGACTTAAAATTGCTGCCTTCTATATAATTGAAATCTGCTCTTTAGCATAGTCTTCTTCATTTGAACTCAATCGAATCATCACGGTCTTGTTTACATACTTTCAAAAATGTTACTTCAGTCATGTTGTTCATGATTCTTTGTTCAACCAATGTTGGCAATATCATTGGTATTCAAAAACACCTTTACAAGAAAATCTGGTTTATAGCCTGTAGTTGACAGTTGCAAAGGATCTCCATTTTTCTCAATCTGCTCTTTGCCTATTATCATGACATTCATTTGATTTTTCTCCAGACTTGTATATCTGATCATTCTCTTCATAGAGTTTGCTTCACACAAACAGATATATGATTAATCCATATATCAAGCTTAGACAATGTACCCCTTCTTAACACACCAATAACATAATTCTAACAGTCTCTTATCTGTCTTTGACATCAATGACAACATTTGTCTTCTCATATTTGACATCAATGACAACATTTCCAACAAGGAAGGGCTTTCTTCCTAAAGAATATGTTGTTTTCCATTATGATGGATGACCAAGTGTCTTTGTAGGAGCACTTGACGAAAAATCAAAGTTACTCACGATCAACTGGAGGCCATTGGTCATAAGATAGAAGAGGAGGATATGGTGGTGATCACTTTGAAAAGTTTGCCACGTTCCTACGAGCACTTCAACGAAACGCTCAACATTACATCTACCAATGTTGACTTGAAGTTTGATGAATTGTGCAACAAGCTTTTGCAGCAAGATAGGTGGAGGAAGCAGTTTGGGAGCAGCAATGACTCTCTTAATGTTGAACAAGCATTTACTACCAAGGATGTTGGCAAAGGCAAGTCCACTCAGTAGAAAGGATGAGGCAATTCAGATGAAGGCTCCAAAAAGTCTTATTACTTGCCATTACTGTGGGAAGATTTTGTGTGCATTCCCATAGGTTGGATTTCCAATCTCAAGGCTGCTGATTCGTTTTATATCAACAACCTAGGAGTTACGTATTTTTTGGCACCTATGTGGGATACTCATCACATCCACGAGAGATTTGCAGAGTTTGGAGTGGGATATTGTGATGCCAGCACTTCAAGTTATTTCCATCTTCTCATGTTTGATGGATGTGAGGTTCTAGTGTGTTGGGATCCAGGTGGTAACAAGTTTGGTATGACAGTTCGATGGGATTCTAATGTGTTGCTTCACCACTTAGCATGGTGAAGATTATACCAGAGTGGTGCAAGGGAAGTCAGTAGGTGATGTGTATGGTGGACTTCCATTTTGGTTATGGGATCCAGGGATTTCTTTGTTTGGTAGATTGCTCTACATTGGGGTAGTTGTTTGCAGTGATGTTGAGCATGGTTTTATCTCTACCCAACGGATGCAATGGATATGTTGTTGGGCATTCTACAGATTGATTTGGGATCCTGGTATTCAGGTGATAAGCCAGGGCATCCAGTTGAGGATTGCTTGGGGACAAGCAATCTTGGGGAGGGCGGACTATAATGTCCACTTTTCCTAGGCAGTGGTCAGATGCAATGGTTAGTCTACCAACTGGTTCTCGTAGGCTAACAAGGTGTTCAGGAGACCCTTTTGAGGGTAGTTTTTGGCTCTTTAGTAGACCCTTTGGTGCTTATTTCAATATTATTTAGCTCAATGCCCAGTTTATTTGTGGTGCGCCTTCCGGGGGCCTTTAGGACCATTTGACGCACACTTACTATTTTTAGTAAGTCACTCGGATGTGTTGCTCATACTTACTATTTATAGTAAGTCATTGGTATGATCAACTAGCAGAGTTTCTATATCTAGCATAGTGGCATAATTATATCCTGGAGAGTTATTGGTTAATATTGGTCCTATGCATGTCAAGTAATAAAATTAAATTAAATAATTTAACTTTATGTGTTATTAAAATATATTAAAAGGGGGCTTTATATTTAAAAGGATACAAGTGATTTTAATGTGCACTTTATAATATTTACTTAAAGTGCGAATTTAAAGGGAGACATAAGGAATTTATTAAAAAGGGATTTAAATGATTTTAAAGTATACTTTATAATATAAGTTAACGTGTCATTTTAAAAGGGGAGATATAAGTGAGTTTTTAAGTATGCTTTATATTATTAAGTTGTGCACCAAAAAGGTGGAAAAAGTAAATGAAATGAAATGAAGGCAAATACAAATTGAGTATTATAAAAGGGCATTTGAAGCTCATTTTATTCATTCATGAATATTATTCTTGTTTTGGAGAAACTTAGTGAAGAGCTTCAGCAAGGGTTTGCTAGTTGAAAGCCATAGGCTTTTTGAGGATGAAACCCCTCAAGAAGAATAGCTCGGTACAAGAGTGAGATCTCCCAAGCCAGCTTGCAGACAGTTCCATTGCAGGGATTGTGCTTGTGCTGCAATCAATTTGCAGGAGAGTTTCATATTCAAGGGTTTGAAGGATTTATAAGAATATTGCATATATATTGTTCATCCTTGCCAAGCAAGGGTTTGATGATTTAATTGCTGCTTAAACTTGGACGCCATATTCATATTGGAGGGTTTGTTCAGGAGAACTTCACATTTGGGGTTTGAAGATTTCATTGGTGCTGGTTAAATTGCTGAGGGTGCTATTGCTGTTTGCTACCCTCCTAACTCTTCCAGCTGTTGTTCAAAGAGGCCGTGGGAGTTCTTACTTAACTGCTGCTCCTATTTCAAGAGTTTTCAGATTTGAAAACCAAGGTGGCGTCCCAAATTGAGGGTTCCAGTTTGCTGGTTGCAACTACAGCCCATTGACAAAGTTGCCAACTTTTTTTGGGTATGTTGGATTTAGATATGTAGTGGTATTTTATGAGAACTAGGTTGCTATTGTAATTGAGAAAAACTCAATATTCTGATTGTAAAACAAATATGGAATTTTCTGCTCTTTGTATTTGGAAAACTACGAAATTTCCTAAGTTATTTCTTGCTGAAAATCTATTATTTTTCTGTTCATTATTGTTATGAAATATTATTGGCATATCTTCATCTTTCTCAACATCAAACAAACCAAAACATAAAACCAAAAAAACGAGCAAAGTCAGGCAAAATCAGAAAAAAAATATCCTATCAGGTGTGGGATATTACATTATTCTAGATCATAAGCCTATTCTGCTATCCTCTGGCGATGGGAGTACAAAATTCCTCTATCTCAAGGCTCACCAAAGGTATCAACATAACTTTATGCACAGTGATCTCTGAATCTGAAGAAATAAAATCTGTTCCTCACACTTCCAAAACTTGTATTCCAAGTTGGAAAATGATATTCAGTCCTAAGATGAGTTGCTTACTGTTTTGAATGGCGAGATAAATGGATGTCTTTACCAGACCCATTTCTCTTGACAAACTGCACCCTACTGTCATGTCTCTCAAAAAGATAAGGCACTTGATCCAAATGGGGTGCCAATAATTTTTACCAGCAATTTTGGGATGCTATTTCCATTGATCTTCCGTCTCTTGTAGAGCACACCAGAACCCATGGCTATCTCTTAGGAGCCATTAACTCCTTGCTTTAATTCCAAAAAAAACTGGAAAACTTTGCCTGATTTAGACCATCTCCCTTTGCAAATCTTCCTATAAAATTCTTACAAAATACCATTGCTAACACCCTCAAATCCATCCTAGAAAAGCTGATATCTAAGGAGCAATGTGGATTCATCCCTGCTAAGCAAACCAATGATAATATCACTGTTGTCAGTGAAGCCCTTCATTCACGTAAACAGCTAAAAACAGGTTATTGCCATAAAATCTAATATGACTAATGCCTTTGATAAAGTTCATTCAAGGTGCTCCAAAAAAATGCTTTTTGCTATGATTTTATCCAACAAATTAAACATTGCATTTCCTCTTCGTGGATTGCCCCTATTGTCAATGGCTCTCCACCCTTCTCCTTCAAGGCTTCAAGAGGGTTGAGGCAAGACTGCCCTCTTTCCCCTTCCCTCTACATCACTGGTATGCAGTTTGCTAAGACTCTTGGCAGATACCTCTGAACTCAAAAAACTAGAAGCAGATCACTGGTATGCAGATTGCATATGGTGTAAAAGCAACTACTCACTCTCAATTTGTTGATGATTTAATTCTTTTGGGTGAAGCCTCCATATTAAAATTTAGAAGATTCAAGACCGGCCTGGACTTATTCTTGAGTGTTTCTGGAGCTAGACTTAACCTCACTATGAGCATCTTCTACGAAATTAATACTCAACCAAGTGGGGCACTGGTTTTTCCTTGAATCTTGAATTTGGAAAGGGATCTCATCAGAGCATTTTCAAATATTTGGGCATTCCTATGGAGATCGCACCAAGCTTGAGACTACTGGCTAGGTGATTAGAAAGATTTTTAAGGATAACAGAATTTTCTAACTCCTAGTTATCTCTTTCTTGTAGAATGTTTTTGCTTGTGTTGATCATCATTATGGATGTAAGGGAGTTTTGTTCCAATGAAAGAGCGGGACAGAACATCGCCACCTTCTACCTCATGACACTACTTGTGTTGAGTTCACTCTGTAGATGTGAGGGGATTTTGTTCAAATAAAGCATAAGAGGCCCATATACACAAAGAACACTACTAACTTCTGCCATGGAGCACTTAAGTACTAAGCATTAATTGGTTTTCACCAGGAGCATCTGAGGAGTTTTGTTCAAATCAGTTGGACAAAAAGGTTTCTAATACAAAGAGAGGAGATTCTCCTAAGTTTTGTAAGAAAAATTTTATAGGAACAAAAGCTCTCTAAGAAGCGAGAAATGATTCATTTTGGATCCAAGAGAAGAGCTCATCCTCAAAAGAAAAAAAAAATCAGCAAATTTCAGGACCAAATATTATACTTTAGTAGCATTAAAAGTTGAAATTTTAAATAATCATGTTCATCTCGGAAAGTAATGCAATTTCAAAAAAGCGCCACCTTGTTGAGTCTGTATGCAAAATTTATGGATTCCAAAAGATGAAAGGTAAAAACCATCACAGAGATGGTTTTGTAATTGCCAAGTGACAATTTGGAAACTGTTGTGGCATTTCCCCTGCTGAAAAGAGGTGGTTACATCAAAATGGAAAAAACAAAGGGAATTTGAAGTATTTCCACAACCCTATCTTTTCAGTTTCTGTATAAAATTCTTTTTACAGAACTAATCTTCTGACACCCTAAAAAGTAAATGGTAACCTAAACCAAAGGGGAGAAAAAAATTGAATTGTTGTATCTCTTAGAAGTAACAGTTGCAGTGATAGGTTTGACATAGATTGTATCACTCTTTGTACATGTCTACTTGACCAATACTGGTAGAAAGCAGTTGCCTCTACGGCCCCAGGGTTTTCCCATAATAAATTTATGTTATGTTGTATCTTTGCATTTCAGCATTTCATGTCTTTCTATAAACAGAGAGAATTCAAGATGGCTTACCAAGTCAAGTGGATTTTACACTTTGCTTGTTTATGATAATAGGAAGAAATGTCAGCTATATGATTGTTAATCATGTCAAAGTGACTATTCCACAATGTTATATCTGTACTTTATCCCTGATTGGCTTCACGCAATAGGAGGTTAAAGTGGTTGAAAGAATTAAATATATTTTATGTGTAAATAATTGTGAATATAAAAAAATGCTAGTTTCTTGTTGATTCTCTTTCAGTTTTTATTCTTCATTGTCTATGATTGCTTTAGAATTTCTAATGAGATTTTAAAAAATGCATTTTCATGGGTTTTCAGAGATGGGAAAGATTATGGGAACGAGGACAGAACATCCCGTCCCAGTCCCCAAAAATTTAAGAATTCAGGACATCTCCTCCAGGTGGGCACAATCCCAAAAGTTTCCTTGTTTGGGGACCCCAGGGGTAGAGCAGATCATCCTCGATGTCCTTGTGATGCCTCTTTTCATGAACAGATTAAATATTGTAGAAGATGGTCTCCTGCACGAGAAAGGAAATATAGAAAAACATCTGTCATTGGAAATTTTGTGTTTAATGAATGCCAATCTCCTAAACCATCAGAGAAAAACGAGACAAAAGGACTCATTTAGACTCACATGCTCATAGTCTGCTTGCAACTCTGGTAGTGGTACTGATCAGTTCAGTGGTTTGAACATTCACTTAGCCCCTTCCTGGCATCACTCATAGTCTGCTTGCTTTGCTTGAGGAGAAGAAGCCTGTCCTTGCTCGTATTAGCTTGTATTGCCATGGATTATTCAAGGCAAGAAAAACAGCCATGCCATTGACCTTACATATTTTAATGTGAGGTTTTTTAGTCCTTCAATTTGGCTGTGGGTGACCCATTTTTGTCCTTGAATTATTTGTATACCGATTTGTACCTAAACTCTTTCCACTTAAAAAAATATGCTCTTTGTAGTTGATCAATATGAAATGGAAGTTGTGTTTTATTTAGAAGAATGGAATCTAATTCAATGTAACTACAATTTTTGTAACATATAATTTATTTTTGTAGAGCTTGTAAATTTTATATTTATTATTAATATAATTTAACATATTCAAGGGTTAAATTGGAGAAGTATAATATATCACATTATGCATTAAACGGGGTTGGAATCTCAAATGAACTTTGGTGATTGCAAGCTCCAATGTCTAGCATATAAGGTTTTAAATATAAATATACATATATATAGCCACCCACAAAATTTAGGAAAACTTGTGCACACAACCCCCACCAAATCCTCCCCAGATTTTAAATATTCTTTTGCTGACCTTCAAACCTCATCCCCACACCCAAGAAACTCGGAAACACAGGATCAAACAAATTCCTAATGCCCTTTATTTGTTCTACAATAATGAATACAAGCAAACTATCAAAAGAAAGTTCAGAAAATTTAAAGAAAACCAACCTGCATCTCCTCTGATAACACCTCTGCTACAGACAATGTGTAACATCCAGGAACAAATCTACCTGCAATGCATTATTAACCTCTAATTAATGAAATTCTTCAGGATTAGAAGCAAAAAAAAGATAGTTAATACTCAACCCAAATTCCATGGATATAATTACACACATTAAAACCTCCCTTTGGCAAGAGCAAGTAAAACCAATAGATCCTGGCGAACTAGAAATTAGATTTAAATAAAAAAGGATGGCATATAACTCACTCTTTTCAAGAAGATGTTTCATGTGGAAGGTAATCCAAGAATCACAATTAAAAAGATTAGGATCAAAAGAATATAAAAAAAAACATTACAATTGAAAAAATGCTAGAGTGACAAGCACAACGGAGCATTACTAGACTTGAACCTAGGTCCAAATTGCTAACATGGAGATTTTGAGGTATGAGAGGGTTCCATCATTGTGTTTATAAAACCTATCAACCAAATCAGGTTATAAGCATGACCATTTAAAACTACCATTGCTAAATCTAAAAGATTTGATGCTTTTAGAATCATGTTTAGTTTATGACTGCTTTGTATGTGGATGGTTTGATTATTTTGAATTTTATAAACAGGAGTAATTAATTCATTCCAATTGATTATCTTATTTCAAAATCCTACACACTCATAACGATAAACTTCTAACATATATGTTTTCACATTAAGTTTTAACCAATTCCTGCATCCTGAAACCTCTAAGGGTAATGCGTTAGTACTCAATCTCACAAATGTCAAAATAAAGGAATTTGTCAAGAGCAGATGGACTGAGGATAAACATATATAGATTTGAAATCTACATCCAGGCAATCTCTTACACATGAAATCCTTGTATCAGTGGGATGGAATAAAAAGTTTATATCTCTTGATGAAATTTTCAACTAAACCTTTATGCAAAGAAATATACATATTTATAAAAATTGGTGCCTTAGATTTATAAGTGAGCATGAAAAAGTCGATCACCAGATTTACAGAAATTTTCTCTGAAATTTAAATCTCCACAAGAAAAGAAAAGAAAGAGATTGATTTCTGCCAACTATATGTCTGATATCCACTATGATATTCAAAATCCCAATTTGTAATTTCATTATCATTGTTAAACTGGGACATAGGGAATATAGATGAGAGTTTGTGGTTTGTAAATTAATAAACTTAATCTATTCATTTTAACGTGGACCGTAGTGCATCACACTAGCCTACAACTGATTTATCTGCTTCTTCATATAGAAAGATCTAATGTTTAAAGATTAGATTTGCCAAATTGTAATAGCCAGAATAATACTTAAAGTTCAATTATCACTCACTGATTAAACAGGGAAATAAAGACATCATCAGAAATAATAAAGCGAGACACTTGAGTACAAAGGAATACAATAATACTTTTAGAAGATGCAAACATGTCAATTGATTGAAAAATAAATAGAAATGGATATTAAAAACATTTTAAAATGTTAATAACTTAAAAGCAAGTTGTACAAAACTATTAGAAAGATTAGCTGAGTTCAACACTTACTTATCCTCAACCAACGAGCTGACCAGCTTCTTGTGGGATCCATACATGAAATGATCCTGCACAACAACACATGTGGAATGTTATTTCTTAGCATATTAACAAATGTTACCTCAATCCAGTCTTGAAGTCATTCAAAGAATAATCTCAAACATCCATCATGTACAGATTACTCTATAACTCATTCTCAAATAGACAATGTATGTAGACCTATATGAAAGAAGACACATTAGAATACGGTTTTTTCTTGATCCAAACAAAGCTCAAGTTAAACATCCATTTAAAAATAACCTAGAGTGCTAACTAGACCTCGTCAAGAAAAGGTGGTTGCTTTCCTCCTAGTTTTTCTACTGCCTTAAAAAATATTTTTAATGACTTCCCTCCCTTCTAGAATCATCAAAAGGCAGTTTACTGGTGTCACTTCAGTTTCTCTGAAAATCAATGGTGTGATTGAGGGGTGATTTATTACATTCAGCAAGTATTGGTGACTGCCTTTTATGCAGGGAGCATGGGAGCTACTCAATAAACAATTTTTAAAATATCTACCCTCCGAACTGAAGCAACTTGAGACCTTTGCCTCTTAGCCAGAGATTGCTTTTGCATGCCCTTGCTCAGTTTTATGTGAAGGAAATTCTGATTAGTTCTAAAGTTAGTTGCTCCATATTATTTTGGGTTCCAGCACTATAGTATACCCAATATGAAAAAATGGAAACTCAACTCTTAGACCAGTATCCCAATGGAAAGCGAAGAGGCAATAAAATCAAAGTGAGAGTGTCAATATTGGTTAATAAATCAATCAACCAAAAGCTTGAATATTTTGAAGTTTGCTTGTAATTAGTATTCATTAAATTCAATTCATTTCCTATTACTGTCACTTGTTTATGTTTTTTCTTGTAATAGTCCCAAATTAATGCTCAAATTAGTCTATAGTTAAACTACATACATGCTGATTAAATCATAGCACACAATGTGTTTTATCTCTTTTACCCTCTCCACAGAATCTTGTATTATTAGACAACTGTGATTGAATTTTTCAAATAAACACTTGAGATACATCGAACTGTATCACCAATTAATTATTAGATGCCTACTTCAAGATTAATCATATCCAAGTGAACAATCAAAGTGCAAAGAATTCATATGGCAGACCATCCCTTTGTTAGATTTATGATCAGATTAGAGTACTGAAAATTAATTCAAAAATCACACACAATGACACAGCAGATACCCTGGGAAAACCCTCCTCTTGAGGGAGAAAAACCCAGCAACAATATATCACTTATATATTGAATGATAACACAAATAGTCTTCTTTACAAGAGGCCGATATGAAGGCCAGTAAAAGCACCACAGACTGATGCAAACTCAGATACAACCAGATGCAATTTCACTGATTAGAGACTCAGCCTTCAATAACAAACTGCTCTTCTACAGAAATCACAATCTCTCTTCTAGACAATTCGCACTTGAACTCAATGAATGATAATGAACTGAATGAAATGGATGATACAATGCAATGGAATAACTTGTATAAATACAAGTGATGGAGAAGGACGTGACTTTTCATAAACAACAAGTTGGCCCAGCAAAGAGATATAATTCCAAATGATTGCGCCTCTTCATGATGTCGGCTATAACAATAATTAATTGTCTCTTTAATGAAATCGCATCCAAGACATGAGATGTTGGCCTTTGAAAGATTGTATCTCTTCATCATATCGAACCATCACAAAGTCGTGACTCTTCAATAAATCATTGTCTTATAAATTAAATAGCCCCTTGGCTATAATTTAATTTATCTCAGGTAGTAAAGAAGATCGCTGGAAGAAGACCACGACGCTGCTCTAAACATCAACACCCTTTACCTCACTTCTCTTTTGCAGAATTTTTTTTTATATTCATGACTTTATAAAAGTTAAAACCAGTGCCTCTTCATGAGACACAAGAGTGGAAGGTCCCAAGTAAATATCATTTTGATAAAAAGAATGTTGTTCAAAATCTTGAAACATACTAGAGCACAAAGGTTGGAAATTCTACCACAAAGGTTGAAAGTAACTAAAGAGAAAATACAACAGAAGTGCCTAACCATTCAAATGCCAGGTTTGGCTATTTCCCCCCATGTATGCCTTGGGTTCGGTTCAAGGCCAGTCTGTCAACATGGAACCTGAGCTGCCCAAGCTAGACCCAAGCAAACACACAAAGAACCCACATGAAAGACAAATTACAGCACACGTTCTATTGGGTGAGCTTGTATAGTCAAATGAAAGCTCACTTATACACTATGGCTAACTTAGGAATAAGAGTTTGTGTAAGTCTGAATAAAGAATGGTTGCCAAAGGACTAAATTATGGCTTTATATCAAAGAACAACAAAATGTGGATATTGTAAGTGAGAGCAAAAAAGAATCCAGGAAAGGATCATGCAAGCTCTCTATTGGGCCATAGGGTACCAGCTCCCACACATCTTCACATTTTGTCACTGTCTTTCCAGGAAGACAATACCCCGTTTGTTTCTCATAAACAGGCCCATTGGAAAAGACCATCTAGAATGAGTCAGAAGATTGTGGATCAATTCATTGCTTTTTGCTTATGGCAAGGGCTTCTTTTCAACATTGTGAGATCACCATAGCAGCCAAAAGTGGCAACAACAATTGCTAATGCACCTGCTAAATTATACTAGTCTTGGTTATAAAAAGGTGTGCACTGTTTTATTGTCTAAAAGAAAAGCTTTTGTAGATACGTCTGTTGATGTTTATGGCAGCGTCAGTAGTATTCTTCCAGTGATCTCCTTTACATCATTGGTGAAATTAAATTATAGCCCTGGGGCTATTTAATTTATAGAAGATTGCGATTGCTCAAGAGACATGTCATTTGTTAATGATAATTAATATTTATTGAAGAGGCTCAATTTACTAAGGAAGCCGACCTCTTGTAAGAGGCGCGATTATTTGTCAAGGCCGACTTGTGTTCTTTGAAAGGTCACGACTCTCCATCCCATCATGTATATATACACCTTCATTGTATCTCACTTGGCGTCGATTCAATCTCATTTGTTCTTGCATTCACTTCATTCACTTGGTGCGAACTTATTCAAGGCAGATCGAAGTTCATCAAAGATCAAGTTCGGCATTATTGGAGGCTGAGATTTATCAGCATATTACATCATATTGGTTCTGTGTGTGCATCAGTTTGTGATGCTTATTATTGGCCTTCCAATCGGCTCATTGTAAAGGAGACATTCTTTGTTATATTCAATATATAAGTGATATATTGTTGCTGGGTTTTTCTCCCTCAAGAGGAGGGTTTTCCCAGGGTATCCGCTGTGTTTTTATGTTGAATTTGAATTAAATTTTTGTGTCTTTAATCTGATCATAAAACTAACATGGTATCAAAGCGGGTTTGAAGAAGATCGTGATCAGATTTGTTATTGCAGCAATACTCTTTATTCTCTTTATCATTTTCTTGTCTATCTCTATTTTAGTCAAGATGGTGAACGGTCTTAAGATTGAGGATAGACTCGAGGGAGCATCTAACTACACATCATGGAGGTTCAGAATCATGCTCACCTTGGAAGAGAATGACTTGGCTGAGTTTGTGGAGACCAAAGTTCCCGAACCAACAAAGGAAGAAGAGAAGGTGTAGTGGAGAAAGAAAGACATCAAGGCAAAGAAGATGTTAGTTGATTCCGTTAAGGATCATATTGTTCCGATTGTCTCCAAGTTGAAGACAGCAAGAGACATGTTCAAAACTTTGGAGGAGATGTACGAAATCAACAACACCAACCGGGCACTTGCACTGAAGCAACAACTTCACCATGTGAAGATGGCGAAAGGAGAAACTGTGATTGCTTACTTCATGAGGATTTCAGAATTGAGAGATCAGCTCTCTACAATTGGTCATGTAGTTGATGACAAAGACTTGACCATGCTTGCTCTCAATGGTCTCCCTTCATCTTGAGGGCAGACTGCATTCAAGAAATCAGTGCAAGATTGAAACTTCCTAAGTTTGATCGTTTGAGGGCAGACTACATTCAAGAGGAGTCAAGGTTGGTGGCTAGAGGCGTTGGTTAAAGTTCAAATAATGAAGACATTCATGTTCTCGCCTCTCAATCTTTGAAGAAGAAAGGAAAAGATGGGAAGAAAGGATTCTTCAAGAGGAATCGAGATAAAGGAAATGATGGGGCTCCCGCATTCAAGAAAAAGAGAGACTTATCCAAAATCCAATGCTTTAGATGTGATAAGTTTGGCCACTTTGCTAAGCATTGTCCAACCAGGCCTAAGCAACAGGCCACCATTGCAGATGTTGATAATGCCTCTCCGCAGAAGGACTCATGTGAATATTTGTTCTATTTGGCATTGTCAAGCAATGTACCTACTGACACCAACACTTGGCTGATCGACAGTGGTGCTTGTCGACACATCACTGGTTTTAGGGAGCATTTATCAAACTTGGTGGAAAGAGACTCTAGTGAACAAGTTATCATTGGAGATGATGCTAGCTACTCGGTGAAAGGGATTGGGACCTTTACTCTTCACTTGGATTCCGGCATTACACTGTAGTTGAGTGATGTTATTTATGTTCCAGGCATCAAACGCAACCTTGTTTCCATTTCTACCTTGGAAGATAAAGGGTACCAAGTTGCCCTTCTCCAAAGGCAAAGTACTTGTGTGGACGAAGAATTCCAACTTCAAGACTACTCGAGTAATTGGAGTTAGACATAAGAGCCTCTATAGGCTATGCACTCGCTCTCTCCAAGCTCTAGTGCATAACTCTTCCAGCTTGTGCGATCTATGGCATCAAAGATTGGCTCACCTTCACTTCCGAGCTCTACCTATCATGGAGAAGATGGTTACGAACCTTCCAAAGTTCAACCAGAAGCATGAAGGTATTTGCAAAGGCTGTGCAATGGGTAAGAATACAAAAGCTCCATTTCATAGTAGAGAAGGTAGATCCAAATGTATTCTAGATTTCATTCATTCTGATTTATGTGGTCCAATGTCTGTTGCTTCTTCGAGTGGTTTCTTGTATTACATTCTTTTTATTGATGACTACTTTAGAAAGACTTGGATTTATTTTTTGAAAACTAAAGAATCTGAGAAGGTATTAGAAAGGTTCAAGGAGTTCAAAGCTCAGGTAGAGAACCTTTCTGGGAAAAGAATCAAAGTCCTAAGATTTGATAATGGAGGAGAGTACACTTCTGGCAGCTTTCGGAATTTCTATTTTGAAGTTGGGATTAAGAGGGAGTTTTGTGTTCCCTATAATCCTCAACAGAACAATGTTGCTGAGAGAAAGAACAGATCAATCGTGGAAGCAGCAAAAGCCATGATCCATGACCAAGATTTGCAAACCTTCCTATGGGCAGAAGCTTCTAGGACTGCAGTCTATGTTCAGAATAGAAGTCTTCACAGAATCTTGGAGAACATGACTCCTAAAGAAGCCTTTACTGGAAAGAAGCCAGAGGTGAGTCGTTTGAGGATCTTTGGATGTCCAGTTTATGTTCACATTTGGAAGGAAAAGAGAACAAAGTTGGAGCCTTCTGGCAAGAAGGGAATATTTGTGGGCTATAGTGAGACATCAAAAGCCTATAGGATATACATTCCAGGTCAGAAGTTGATCAAGATCAGTAAGGATGTCACTTTTGAGGAAGATGTTGCATTCAGGAGATCCAAGCGTACTTATATGGAGTTTGATAATGAAGAGTCTCCTCAGGATATGGAAGTTGACCATACTCCTGAGATTTAGAGGGAAACTTCAGAACCAAAGGAAGATAATGATCCAATTGAGCCCTTAGAACCTACTGATGGGCCTATTGATATTGTGATTGGGAGAAAAAGACCTCTCTGGGCTAGGCAAACGATGCAGGAGGCAGAAAGGTTTGCAGCTCCAAGAGGGACCTTTAGAGAAAGCAAGAGACCGCATAAGTTCTCCAGTTATGTTGCTTTGATGAGTCAGATTATTGAGTCTGAGCCTTCCAATGTTGAGGAAGCTTCTAGTCAACAGGTTTGGAGAGATGCTATGTCAGAGGAGTATCAGTCAATTCTCAAGAATGTTGTTTGGGACATCGCCCAAACCTCAAGGCTAATCAAGGTATCTTCAAAATGGCTCTTCAAGATCAAACATGCTACGATGGGATACTGAGAAGTACAAGGCAAGATCTGTACAGAGGGTTTTCAAAAGAGGAGTTGACTATGAAGAAACATTTGCTCCAATTGCTCGCTATACTTTTGTCAGAACCATCATTGCCATTGCTGCATCTAGAGGATGGAAGATTCATCAGATGGATGTGAAGACAGCTTTTCTGAATGGTGTGATCGAGGAAGAAGTTTATATTGAGCAACCTGATGGATTCGAGGTACATGGGAAGGAGTCTCATGTTTGTAGGCTGAAGAAGGCCTTGTATGGTCTTAAGCAGGCTCCTCGTGCATGGTACGAAAGGATTGATTGTTACTTGTCAAGCT